>JARHVA010001241.1:1387500-1532500 GCA_037957365.1 Torreya grandis | reverse complement strand
TATCAATAATTATTGAAGTTGGCGTAGTTAGAACAATGTCTATATTCAATATTATTTCTTGGAAATGGATTTGATAAAACCTTGTAAAGAGTCAGAGCAATTAATAAATTTTACAATCTCATCTTGAACTATTAGTATGTCTATATAAAATATAAATAATCATACTCATTTATCTAGAAACAATAATATTTAAACCCCAAAACAATAAATATAACGTATATTATTATGAACAAAATTATAAGTAATAGTTTAAAGATAATGGTTGGTAATAAGAGTTATATTTTTAGTCCTCATTACACATTACCACTTTTCTTTCAGAACTTTTTATATGATACAAATATCGTCCACTTCCAAAATAATAAAAATTATATATTTAACTTTAACATTTAAAAATAATAAGAATAAGAATAATTGATTTTATAAACACCATGAAATTATTTCTTAAGACAGCTTATAGTAACGGTGATATACTGATACATCATATATAATAGCCACATGACATGAATTTTTTATGAAGGAAAGTCATGAATCTACCAAGGATATCTCAAAAACTATGCCACCATTTATGGTCAAACAATGTTCATCAAGAGGATCGTGGAAGATTTTCCAATGGTCCATAATATTTTAATCTTTTTCAAAACACTGGACATCATAAAATACATCATATATAGTATCCACATGACCTGAGCTTTTAATAGTGAAGGTATAAATTTTAGTAAAGTCTCATGAAGGTATAATTATGGGAAATGATGTATTTTTTGTATAAATGTTAGTCTATGTAAACATGTGAGCCATGGCAACGATTAATTATTGGAACCACATATAGTCATTTGGTCAAGTTACATGAATTAAGGAATGTGGAATCCTTCTTGTTATGAATTAAATATTTATTGTGGTTAATTATTTTTCTATTCCATTTAATTTTTGGTAGGTTATCTAATTAACTTTTTTCACTTGTCAAGAAAAAAAATTCATTTTATTTTTTCAAAGGTTACTTGCATATTACAAACTTTTCAACCATTCTGACTTTATATTCCATTGAGGTTTTTTCATTGCAAAGTGTTCATCTGCCATAGTTTCCATTTTACTGATGGCTTATTTTGTGTTTATCATAATTGTATTATGTATAGTGGCTTCCACTATGTGTCTTATTGCTATTTCAATTATAACTTAAATTTATCATTTAAATAATGATCACATAGCCAATTTATACTTACGTGGCCTTTATTACCTTCTCACAATTATATTTTTAATGGCCATGAAGTATCTTTATATTACCTTATGGTCACAAGAATAACAATCCACACTAAATATGTAATGAAAATTCATTATATTAATTCACCCATGGAATAAGGTGTCAATTGTTCATATGAACAATATGGCATCTAATCGTATTTGTATAAGGTGAATAACATCACCAATTCCACTATTAAGGTATATTTCTCACTATATAATGTTATCTTCTATTAGAGCTCTTGCTTTTGCCACATCAACTAAGATACCACCCTGATGGATAATATCCAAACCCTTACCAACTTATCTCATCATGGTCATCTCACTAAAGACTGATCTAAGTAAAACCATTAAAACAAAGTTTAAAATTACGTCAAAAATAATCTATTTTTCTCATTTTGCTCAAAAGGCCAACACACAAACACATTACTAGTTAAGGGTTAACACATTAGATTTATTAGACATATTTGAGCAAATGTTAAGCTAAATTATTGTGGCTTGAAAAAAAAATTCTAATGAAACTTAGTATATTTTATGATTTATTTTAACTTGTTGATTTTTGGTGTTAACCCTAATTCTAAAATAAATCAACATGAGTTATGTGTCTTGACAAGTCCAAGTAACGATACCATGCTTCTATTTTCATAAATTGGATGCATGATATTCCATCTACCCATATGAATACAAAGAACTCATTTCAATACACCAATAAGTAGGCTCTTAATAAAGTCTCATCTCCAAGACCACACCAACATAAAATGTAACCAAACTCAAAATCTCATAGATTATTTCATGATATTGGAACCACCAATATCAATACAAAATGACCATTTCAATATAATAGGGCAATGGGATACTAGTAAAGGCTCATCTCATAGTTTTCTATGCATACATACATAACCCGTTTCTACAAACCACATATATTTGTAACTCTTTACTTTGTATGGACCCATACTAATACAATAAGGTAAGAAGCTCATAATCTAGGTGAATAATAAATAAATGCACAGAGACTTTGTATAATTTTAAAACTAATATATATATGTGGATAATTTTTAAATGTAGATAATTAAACACACATAAAATTAATAAAGTGTGTGTGTATATATGACCAATATTAAATTTAATTGGATAAGTAATGTATTTTTAAAGTTTTTTCAACGTGAAATTTTTAAATATAAATTTATTTTACATTTCAAAACATAAATTTTAGTACATAACATAAGTGTCAATGTTATATTGATTCGTAAGGATTGAAATATTAGTAAAAAGTTATTGAAATGTTGTAGTAAAAGGAAATTTCATCTGAATGCTACAATTTTAGTGGAGAGTGATTAAACGAGGGTTATAACACATGGGAAGAAGTTAGAAATAGCATGCCAAACTAAGTTATGGTGTTACTTGGAAATGAAAAATGAGAAAAGATAGAACATTGAATAAAAAGCAGCAAAGACATCAAAGAAATAGGTTCAAAAAATAGTGCATACAGTAAGCCTTTTGTCCATCCTCATTCAAAGGGATCAATATAATATTGTCTCTATGATGAGCTTATAATTGGTTCCTTATTGTATTAAGTTACTTGGAAATGAAAAATGAGAAAAGACAAAACATTGAATAAGAAGCAGCGAAGACATCAAAGAAATAGGTTCAAAAAAGTAGTACATATAGTAAGCCTTTTGTCCATCCTCAATTAAAAAGATTAATATAATATTTTCTCTTATGATGAGCTTTTAAGTGAGGGTGATTAAATGGAGATTAGAAATAGCGCGCTAAAGTGAGTTATGGCATCAATTGAAAATGAAAAAAGACGAAACATTGAATAAAAACCAGCATAGACGTGCAAAAGAAATAGGATCGGAGAGGTGGTTTCTTATTATTATTATTATTATAACGGCAAGGATTCCTTATACGCTACAAAGCAGCTATCGAACGTACCACTGAGATAAAAGATTCCTTCGTCGCCCTCATTGAACGGCTGCGATTGCGTAAAAAATGTACGGCGTGTATAGTAAACACTTGACTGGGTCACGACAATGTAAGATAACCGTTAAAACACTTGACTGGACTCGATTCGACTCGGTCACGACAACGCAATGTAAGCTCAGTCGGTCCTCGATCGCGGAGCCTCTACTCAGTCGCGATTCACGAAGCCTCCATTTCCAAATTCCAAGAATAGTCAAATCTGAGGGCCTTCCCAATGCCTATTTATATTTTCGCTCTTCAAAGATTATACCCAACAAGTTTGCAAACATAGATTTCAATATCATCTACGAGATTAAAACAGAGGTTTTTTTTCTTCCAAAACAATCGGAATATGGCATTATATCAATTAGCCATTGGCAATTGGAAGGACGCTGGATATTATTTATCAGCAGGTAATCATAATTTTCACGGATATGGAGAAACCAAAAGCCAAGAGCAACTTGGTAACATATGGAGAGATATTCAGGGTGCCAACCATTGGAAAGGTTTGCTTGATCCCATTAACCCTCTTCTCAAAGCCGAGATTCTCAGATATGGTGACTTCGCACAGCAATGTTATGATTCTTTTGACAATTCTCAATCTTCAAAATACTATGGGAATTGTAAACGCAGCAAAAGCTCACTTTCACAGAGATTGGAATTGCTTAAATGTGGGCGTGGGTATCAAGTCACCAAATATATATACGCCAATACCCGTGTTTTGAACTCCTTTTTCGGAGAGGATTCAAGTGACATTGGCTCTTGGATTGAATTTATTGCTGTTTGCACTGACCCAGATGAGATAAAGAGATTGGGAAGACGTGACATAGTTGTTGCCTGGAGAGGCACTGAAATTCCCCATGAATGGATGCAAAACCTCAAAGACATATTAGTTCCTGCTACCACATCTCAGGCTACAGCATGCTCTGACATCCAAACCAACATTTCAAAACCAGATGCTAGCGTAGAGAAGGGATTTCTCAAATGTTATACATCCACAGACGAGGACTCTGTTAGATGCAGGTTCAGTGCAAGAGAAATTGCAGTCAGTGAGATAACACGGTTATTGAATGAATACCAAGACGAACAACAAGATTTGAGCATAACATTCACCGGACACAGCTTGGGAGCTGCGTTGGCAACCCTGAGTGCGTATGATATCAAACAAATTATGAATGAAAAGGGAATGAGCTCAATACCCGTGACAGTGTTTTCTTTTGCCTCTCCACGTGTGGGAAACCTGCCATTTGCCCAACATATGGAAGAGATTGGCGTCAAAGTTTTGCGTTTGGTAAACAAAAAGGACTTGGTTCCCAAAGTTCCCGGAGTTTTTCTAAACGAGAAAATGGGATGGCTCACTAAAATTCTGCAATGGCTGCCGTGGGCATATGTTCATGTGGGTGTAGAGATTACTTTAGACAGCAGCAGCTCGCCTGTGCTGAAGAAAACGTTTAATCCTGCAAGCTTCCACAACTTAGAGGTTTATTTACACCTAGTGGATGGGTTTCAAGGGATGAAGAAGCTGCCTTTCAAATCATCAGGAAGAGACGCAGCCCTTGTTAACAAGAACTCTGACTTATTAATTGAAAGTCTTCAAATCCCTCCCCACTGGTGGGTGCAGAGAAATAAAGAAGTGGTGAAACGTATAGATGGGATATTGGTGTACTCTCCGACAACTCCCACTGCTGTTCCCCTTCCTATTACTCTTCCTCATCTTCTTCCTGTTTTACACACCCAGCTCCAATCTCTCGTTGAATAATAGACACCTCTATTCTTGATTTAAGGGTTTATTCTCCTCCAATTTGTCATGTATTTCTATTTTTGACTGATATATTTATTTCATTGCCATGAAATGAATCTAGATAATGTAAGACATTAAAATAATTTGGGTAGGATGTTGACCTGTATTGAACATTCAAATGTGAATGTCTTAGTCCAACGAAATGCTTATATCGTGTTGATCACGCTAATCATCTTTGTGGCAGCAATTGATTGAAGCAAAAGGATAGATAACAACCTTATTGTTAATTAAATCATTATATTAATAAACGCTCCTAACTGATAATGTGACAGCTTTTACAAATAACTATTGTGCATCAAACTAACTAATGTATCATCAATATGGAAAAAATGCATCATTCATATATACATTATTGTATATCACATTAATTTATTATATTATATATTATATATATCAAATTAATTTTATGGATTGTGAAAACTAAATAATTTTAATTAAATTTTTATTAATTTTTTAGCAATATGATATAATATTTATATATAAATTTGGTTATAATTTTATAAAATAAATTTTAATTATATTTTTATAATTTAATTGATGAGAACAATAACTTGTATTATCATAAATATCAAATTTAATGATTTAATGATAGTATTTACTTTTTTAATCATAAAATATAATCAACATTTTTTTAGAGATAGTAAAATTTAAAATAATTCATCAAATACTTTTACGAATTATAATAAATATATATGTTTTCCAAATTTTCCTCTTACAATAACTCACATTAACATTTAAAGGATATTGTTAAATAATGATAGACAAAGTTAATCATCAAATATACCCCGCTTAATCTTCCATCAACTAAAGTATTCTTATAGATTTACATATTTTAAATTCTAATGATGTATGGATTCAATAACAATATACTAAAACAATATTAATATACAAAATTATTATATTGAAAATAAAATCTTCTGATTTGGAAAATGAGAAGAAGATATTTTTAAAGTGTGTTTTGTTGGTGATCGGTTAATCATTCCTATATTTAATATTTTTGTGTATTCATATATTATATTTCAAAGTGTTATACTCAATCCAATATAAGGTATAATCTCAATGTGATAAATTAATTTATATAATGCAAAACATTTTCCTTTTTTAAATTGATAAATTGTTGTGTTGATTGCATCTATTTTCTTTGAGAATGAATGGAACAAGAAGAAAAGACCAAACTTTATTTTTTAACCTTCCAAGTTCAATATACAATAAGGAATATTAGGTTTGAAGATTCAAATTCTAATTTGTCTCTAATTATTGTGATAAATTGACTATTTATTTAATGCATATTCTCAGCTTTGTATTTTAAACATTTTTCTTCTCAATCAATTTTAATACTATTATCTAAAATCCTAGAAATAAAACTATAACATTTATGATACCTGAATAATTCTATTTGTGAATATAATTGTATTTCCCCGTCGAGAAAATGACCATTTTACAGATAACAAATTAGCGTTCAAAATTCTCTCTTCATATATAGGAAAATGAAGGCAAGAAGAGTAAAGTAACAATTTTTTGAAAACATCGACATGTCCTCATTGGCTACCAAGTCATTGTTTATATGCTTTCATGTCGCATCCTTCAAAAATAAATGTGAACCATCTCTCGGATATGAAAGGAAAGGATCTATAAATATATGTTCTATTAACACAAATATGTTTAAAGATGGCTATATTTCCCCACTGAGAAAGTGACCATTTAACAGATAAAATATCATAATATAGTAAACATAATCTGATTTGTAAATCTTTAAATCAAAGCAACAAAATTATGTACAATATTATATATTGCCTAAAAAATTAGGTATTAAAAATCTAAATTTTAAGAAATTAAATATTTTTAGTTTAATTTCATAGATTTAAATGTAATCTATTTATTTATTAAATTGTAGATACTTTTACTAAAATGAAGGGCATAAAAAATGATGCAAAAATATGGTATAAAAAATTTAAAGCTTAGGCAATAACTTATTATAAGTTTAAATTGATAAATTTAGATCTTATTTATTTAAATTGTAAAATTGGCAATCTGGCAAGTTGATAGGGAAAGTTGGTAGGTTTAATTCTTAGGTAGCAGGGGATGCCCACATCGTACATGTAAAATGGAAATATACTTCAAAAATGAAAATAAAAAACTTGCCCTCTAGTTTTAAAAACTTTGTAAATGCAAATTTTATATAAAAAGATCATTTTATCATTATTCTTTCATGTTGGTTTGTTCAAAACATTTCCTTATTTTTTTTGTGTGTTTGGTTAGGTATTTTTACCTTCACCGATTCATATAAAACTTTTCAATTCAAAGTCCTCCTCCCTACAACTATTCAATATTTTGGTAACTAGGGTATCCAAATGAATAGAGGAGAATATCATGGAGGAACTAGGGGAAGTTAATGAGGAGGAAAGTAAGGAGGTAGAGGAAATGGACCATGACCCCCCAATTCAATGCTATTTGTGTGGTAAGTTCAATCATGTACAAAGAAATTTCCCTATGAATTTACAATTCCAATCTTACTATGCCTATTGCAGTGTTTATAAAAACCATGATACATAAGATTGTCTAGTGTTGGAAAAAAAATGAGAGGACAAGGTTATAGGAAACATAAATATGGTAACCGCAAAAACCTGCGAGGGTTCGTTCTTATAAGCCATCACACATCGACAACATGTAGATCATGGATTATCCCTTGTTAAATTGCCACAAGACCAGAGGAATAGGAAAGCATAGCTAGACAAGTATCCATAACCCATCACAAAGAAAGGGTTAATGTGTGAAGCAACGCAAATTCTAAAAATGATTTAGCAATAAGAGATCACTAAAGATGATGTTGTAGCCACAAATGCATAAATATATGGGTAGATAATATGTATCATGCAATAAGATGGTGTTTTCACTACCTTGACAGACTTGATAAAGCTCCTTAGTATAGTGCAGGATGAGGATGTCTCATAAAACATCAACAATTTGTTTCATAATCCACTAGAGTGTGTACAAAAATGTTAACAATGAGTAGATCAAATGATAAGGTATGTCAAAACCAGAAAGTAATGGTATATTGATTCAAGAATGGGCATTAAAACAACAGGGTATGGGGTAACCAATGCATTGTTTGATTTTGTCAGCACTATCAATATGATCCCTCAATCAACATGGGTCACTATTGCCTGACTTGTGTTAAGTTACAACCTAATTACACTGAGCCTTGTAGATTATGGGTGCATTGAACCAATTGGTCAATTGAAAGATGTGGAGATCAAAGTTGTAAAACTCAACCTGCATGGTGACTTTGAAGTCATAGATATTGAGACAGATGAGACACACTATCCTATGCTAATTGGCAAAAAGTGGGCCTATGATGGTCAGACGACCATCAATACATTAAGGAACCAATTATAAGCTCATCATAAAGACAATATTATAGTGATCCATTTAAATGAGGATGGAAAAAAGGCCTACTATACTTACTACTTTTTTGAACCTATTTCTTTGATGTCTCTTCTACTTTTTATTCAATGTTCTGCCTTTTCTCATTTTTCATTTCTAAGTAACACCATAACTCAATTTGGCATGTTATTTCCAACCTCTTCCCATGTGTTATAACCCTTTTTTAATCATCCTCTGCTAAAATTGTAGCATTCAGATGAAATTTCCTTTTACTACAACACTTCAATAACTTTTTATTAATATTTCAATCCTGACAAATCAATATAACATTAACACTTATGTTATGTACTAAAATTTATGTTTTGAAATGTAAAATAAATTTATATTTAAAATTTCACATTGAAAATAATTTAAAAATACATTACTTATCAAAATAAATTTAATATTGGTCATGTAATTGTTGGGGATCAACCAACAAACTTGATTACTTTTATGTAAACAATTAAACACAAAATTAAACTAGAATAATAAGTAACTAGAATCAGAAATAGCAAAGAATAAGAGATACAAGAAACCACCTTGAAAACTTGTATTAAACTCTTCTAGAAGGAAATACAATGAAGAAAAATCACACTTTCTTCTCACACCTCTTAGATGTACAGATCTCTTTTCGACAAGAGTTTACAATCAATTCCAACAACTTGGATTGATACACACATATACAATATGTCTTGTACTATTCTTTCTTACACTTACACAAACTATGAAGATCTATCCCTATTATATAAGATTAGGGATCATGAGATATTCATTAACAACCATTAGATACACCTCCTAATCAAAGGCTCAAAATAGTCCTACCAAAATAGAAACGTGGACTTACAACTAACAGCTAAACTTATCATGCAAACAATCTATTCCATCCACGAAAATAGACTTTCTGGACGCACAGGTGACCGATGTCAGTCTATTTGCCTGCACATGACCAACGTCAGCTGATACATGACCGACGTCGGTAGCTACTGGTTGACTCCTTACCGTCATCGGTGACTATGTAAATCCAGCAACTTTAGCATCCGCTCATCTGGTGAAGCTTTTAACTCTACACCTGAACAATCTCCCACTTGGAGATAAACAGCTGCACTAGTACCTGTATAGCAACATCTTCTAGCTTCTCCATCTTTAAACTCAATCTTGAAGACCAACAAAAGTTGAATGAAGATTCAACTTCTCCTTTGTTATCGGCTTGGTTAACATATCAACAGGGTTCTTATTTGTATGGATCTTTTCTAGCTTCAACTCACCATCCTCCAATACCTGTCTAATGAAGTGCTACCTAAGCTGTATATGTTTGGTTCTTGAATGAAAGGCTGAATTCTTAGCCAAATGAATTGCACTTTGACTGTCACTGTATAATCTGCAACTCTCTTGCTCCTTTCCCAACTCTTCCATGAACTGTGTCATCCATATCATCTCTTTGCTAGCCTCTGTGACTGCAATGTATTTTGCCTCTGTAGTAGACAAGGCAACAACCTTTTGCAACTTTGAAATCCAGCTAACCGCCATTCCACCAATAGTGAAAACATATCCCGTGGTGCTCCTCCTACCATCTAAGTCACTTGCCATATCTACATCTACATATCCATGTAGAGAAGTGTTTGACCCACCAAAGCATAAATGCCTACTGCTGGTCCCTCTCAGATATCTGAGAATCCACTGGACTACTTTCCAGTGCTCCTTCCCTGGATTGGCCATATACTTACTGACAACTCCCACTACTTGGGCAATATCCAATCTAGTACATACCATTGCATACATTAAGCTCCCAACTATGGAAGCATATGGAACTCTACTCATGTACTCTATCTCATCATGTGAATTAGGACATTGTTCTTTGCTCAACTTGAAGTGTCCAGCCATAGGTGTACTCACTAGTTTTGCATCCTACATATTGAACCTCTCCAACACCTTGTTCACATAATCCTCTTGAGACAAAATCAACCTATGATTTTTCTTGTCTCTCCTAATACTCATGCCAAGGATTTTCTTTGCTGCTCCCAAATCCTTCATGGCAAATGTGTGAGCTAATTTTAACTTAAGCTTAGAACCATCCTACATGTGTAAACCTGCAACCAGCATATCATCTATATACAACAACATGATAATATATCTACCATTATCCAATCTCTTAAAATAAACACAATGATCAGATTGACATCTACTATAGCCATGCTCAGTCATAAACCTGTCAAATCTCAAATACCATTGTCTAGGAGCTTGCTTAAGACCATATAAGCTCTTCTTCAACCTGCACACAAGCTTCTCCTTACCTTTGACCTCAAATCCTTCCAGATGATCCATATATATTTCTTCATCCAAATCTCCATGAAGAAAGGCTATCTTAACATCAAGCTGCTCAAGATGCAAATCCTCAATAGCAACTAAAGATAATACAGTCCGAATAGAAGTCATTTTTACTACAAGAGAAAAAATTTCACCAAAATCAATACCTGGTTTATGTGCAAATCCTTTCACTACCAACCTGGCCTTATATCTCATCTGTTCATTCTCACCTGCCTTTAACCTGTAAACCTATTTGTTTTTTAGTGCTCTCTTTCCCACTGGCAACTCAACCAAATCCCACGTTTGGTTCTCTTTCAAGGAATCAATCTCCTCACTCATGCCAAGCTCCCACTATCTCTGGGTTTCTACCTGCATTGCTTCATCAAAACTCTCTGGTTCTCCACTATCAGTGAGCAATAAGTAAAATAATGAAGGGGAATATTGAATTGGAGGTTTACTTACCCTTGATGACCTCCTGATGGGCATTTGAGACTCATTTTCTGCTTGTTGTCTGCCCAAATTCTCTGATAGGTTTACTTTACTCTTCTTGCCTTCATTTTTAAAGAATTGGTGTTGTGTTGAGTCAAGAAGGAAAGCTAATAGCATATTTTAGTGAAAAATTAAATGAAGTAAGAATAAAGTAATCTACTTATGATGATGAACTTTGTGTAATTGTACAAGCATTAAGACATTAGAGGAATTACTTGGTGCCAGATGAGTTTATATTTATAAATCATGAGGTTATGAAGTATGTGAATACACAAAATAAGTTGAATAGTAGGCATGCAAAGAGAGTTTATTTCTTGTAGGGGTATTATTTTGTATTAAAATAGAATCAGGTAGATAATGCATTGATTAAGAGGATAGAGTTATTAACTACTATGGTGAGTGAAGTATCTAGATTTGAAGCTATTAAATAAGTATATGATATTGATCCATATTTAGCAAGGTAGTTTAAAAGTGAAAGAATCCATTAACATGTCAGACAAATGCTATTCATGATGAGTATCTTATGCAAAAAAGTTATGTCTTTAAAGGAAAATAATTATGCATTCTAGTTGGGTCTATATGAGACAATATAATAAGATAATTACATAGTGGTGGTTTGGCTAGGCATTTTGGTAAGATAGAGACAATAGCTTTGGTAGAGGAAAATTATTTTTGGCCAAAAATGAAGAGAGATGTAACAAAGTATGTTTCAAAGTGAAAAATGTGTTAGGTGGCTAAAGGACATGCACAAAATACTGGGTTTTACATGCCATTACTAGTTTCAAAAGAAATATAGATAGATTTGAGTATGGATTACCAAACACACATAGAGGTAATAATTCAAATTTTGTTATTGTATAGATAGTTTCTAAAATGGTTCATTTTATTACATGTAAGAAAATGAATGATGCCACTAGAGTTGAAAAATTATATTTTATGGATATTCTGAGATTTTATGGTGTTCCAAAAACTATTACTTTAGAAAGGGACACAAAATTTATAAATCATTTTTGGAGGACTTTGTGGAAGAATATGGGTACCAAGCTATAATTCAGTAGTGCATGTCACCCACAAACAAATGGATAAACAAAAGTTATGAATATGATCTTAGGAAATTTGTTGAGATGCATAGTGAGAGAGAAGCCCATGAAATGGGACTTGGATTTACCACAAGCTGAGTTTGCATATAATAATTCAGTGAATAGATCAACAAGAAAGTCACCATTTCAAATTTTTTATGGGAGAAATCTTATGGTTAGTTTAGATTTGGTAAAATTACCGATTATAGATTGAATTAATGATGATGTAGAAGCATTTGTAGAATGTATGCAATAGTTTCAAGGAGTAAGAACAAAGTTACAACAAAGTAATAAGAAATATAAAGCAACAGTAGATGTCAAAAATAGATCAAAGGTATCTGAAGAAGGAGAGTTGGTAATTGTATACTTGAAGAAAGAAATATTTCCAAAAGGCACATATAATAAGTTGAAGTACAAGAAAATTAGACCATGTAAAATTATGAATAAAATCAATGACAATGCATATGAGGTGAGTTTACTACAAAAATTTTATATATATCCAATATTTAATGTTTTATATTTATGTGAATTCCTAGGAGAAGATGATGAAGGTAATGAAGATAAATAAATAAATTGGGAGCAACAAGTTCCAAAGAAGAAGAAAGAAAAATAGTGTATGTTTTGGATATGAAGATAGTGAGCACAAGCCAAGGGAATTATAATAGGTATTAGGTGTAGTGGAAAAGATTGGAACAAGAAGAAAAAACTTGGATTACATAATAGGATCTAAATAAGATTGATAAATAAAAATGGTAGTAGTATAATCAGGCCAACTTGTAGGAGCTGTGTTATTTTCAACTAGAGGAGAATGATGCAGAGAAAATATGTGAACCTTTCAGAGGCCATAACCTTTGACCCATAACTCCATTTGAACTCTTTTACATGTCAAAAATTTCAATTCTACCCTAAGGTGCTCTATCCCATTATATTTGATTTTGATATTTGTTCTGAGGATAAACACAATCATTTGAAGGTCCAAAATTAATGTTTAATGATTTTCTTAAGAATTTTCTACTTTTATAAATTGTATATTTTTAGAATCGGACATCAAATTTAGTTGAATTTTATCCCATAGGGTAATTTTAACATTTAGAATATTTTGATCTATCCCCTTAGATTTGATTTTGATATTTTTTGGAGGCTAAATGTGATCATTTGAGGGTCCAAAATTAACATTTAATAGTTTTTTTTTAAATTTTCTATTTTTATAAATTGAATATTTTTAGAAATAGACGTCAAATTTAGTTTAATTTCATCCCATAGGCAAATTTTAGCATTTAGGATATTTAAAAAAAAATTAGAGCCATGTACGCTTGCATGCAAAACTTACTATAAATAGCGATTGCTAAAAAAAGACATTTTTTTAGATTTTAGTTTTTTTCTGCATGTAAAATCTAATTTTTGAGTTGAGGATTATTTGATTATGGTTTGGGTTTGTAATTATTTCAAGTCATTCAATACGAATCAATACAAGTTATTGTTCAGAATCTTGGCCTATTGGTAATTTTATTTGTCTTGTTAGTTTTCAGGTTCATTAAGATTCCTATTGTTATTCTAAGAGTCAACTTAGATTAATAAGAATTGGTGAAAATAATAATATAAATAGTGACTTGGTAGCCAATAAAGACACGTCCATCTTTTCAAAAAATTGTTACTTTACTCTTCTTGCCTTTATTTGGATAAGGAATGCATTTTTAAAGTTTTTTCAATGTGAAATTTCAAATATAAATTTATTTTACATTTCAAAACATAAATTTTAGTACATAGCAAAAGTGTCAATATTATATTGATTCGTAAGGATTGAAATATTAAAAAAAAGTTATTAAAATGTTGTAGTAAAAGGTAATTTCATCAAAATGAGACAATTTTAGTGGAAGGTGATTAAACGAGGGTTATAACACATGGGAAGAGGTTTGAAATAGCATGCCAAACTAAGTTATGGTGCTACTTGGAAATGAAAAATGAGAAAAGACAGAACATTGAATAAAAAGTAGCAGAGACATCAAAGAAATAGGTTCAAAAAAGTAGTACATATAGTAAGCCTTTTGTCAATCCTCATTTAAAGGGATCAATATAATATTGTCTCTATGATGATCTTATATTTGGTTCCTTACAGTATTGATGGTCATCTGACCATCATAGGCCCACTTTTTGCCAATTATCATAGGACAGTGTGTCTCATCCATCTCAATATCTATGACTTCAAAGTCACCATGCAGGCTGAGCTCTACGACTTCGACCTCCACATATTTCAATCGACCAATTGGTTCAATGCACCCATAATCTATAAGACTCAGTGTAATCAGGTTGTAACATAACTCAGGGTGGCCAATAGTGACCCATGTTGATTGAGGGATCATATTGATAGTGCTGACAACATAAAACACTATGATGGTTACCTCGTACCCTATTATTTCAATGTCCATTCTTGAATAAATATACCACTACTTTTTGGTTTTGACATGCCATATCATTTGATCTGCTCATTTTTAACATTTTTGTACACACTCTATTGGACTATGAAACAAATTGTTGATGTTTTATGAGACGTCCTCATCCTACACTGTACTAAGGAGATTTATCAAGTCTATCAAGATAGTGAAAACACCATCTTATTGCATGATGTGTATTATCTACCCATATATTTGTGCATTTATGGCTACAACATCATCTTCAGTGGTCTCTTGTTGCTAAATCATTTTTAGAATCTGCATTGCTTCACACATTAACCCTTTCTATGTGATGGCTTCTGGATACTTGTTTGGTTGTGCTTCCCTGACCCTGTGGTCTTGTGGCAATTCAAAAGGGGGTAATCCATGATTTTCATGTTGCTGATGAGTGAAGGCTTATAAGAACGTACCCTCTCAGGTTTGTGTGGTTACCATATTTACATTTCTTATAACATTGTCCTCTCACTTCTTTTCCAAAATTGGACAATCTTATGTATCATGTTATTTATAAACACTACAATAGGCATAGTAAGATTGGCATTACAGATTCATTAGGAAATTTATTTGTACATGGTTGAACATGTTGCACAAATAGCATTGAATTGGGGATCATGGTCCATTTCCTCTACCTCCTTACTTTCCTCCTCATTAACCTCCCCTAGTTCTTCCACAACATCCTCCTCTATTCATTTGGAAACCCCAGTTACTAAAATATTAAATATTTGATGGGAGGGGGACTTGGAATTGAAAATTTTTATATGAATCGGTGAAGGTAAAAAGACCTAACCAAACACAAAAATAAAATAATGAAATGTTTTGAATAAACCAACGTGCGAGAATGAAGATAAAATGATCTTTTTATATAAAATTTTCATTTACAAAGTTTTTAAAACAAGATGGTAAGTTTTTATGTTTATTTTTGAATTATATTTCCCTTTTACATGTATGATGTGGGCATCCCTTACTACCTAAGAATTAAACTTACCAGCTTTCCTTATCAACATGTCTGATTACTAATTTCACAATTTAAATAAATAAGATCTAAATTTATCAAATTAAACTTAAAATAAACTATTGCCTAAGCTTTAGATTTTTTATACCATATTTCTGAGTCATTTTGTATGCCTTTCATTTTAGTAAAAGTATCTACAATTTAATAAATAAATAGATTACATTTAAATCTATGAAATTAAACTAAAAATAAGTAATTTTTTAAAATTTAGATCTTTAATGCCTCATTTTTTAGGCAATATATAATATTATACATAATTTTGTTGCTTTGATTTAAAGATTTAGAAATCAAATTATGTTTACTATATTATGATATTATAATTGTGTTGATCATTCCATTTTATCCATTTTTACTTCAATAAAAATCTGAAATCAATAACATTTAAGTGAAAGACAAAATCATACCCATATTTCTAAGGATCTACGTAGTGTACATCCATACCTCACACATCCCTCACCTAAGTAACATTGATCTTAAGAATATCTCTAAATATTTATTTTAACTCCATCCACCTCCAAGTATATGTATGAACTCCTCATTTTCCATTATTCTCATTCTTCATGATAATATTTATTCCGACCCAATAAAATAATATTTTACCACACATTGGAATCTTGGATAGCTTTAAAAATAAAAATATTGCCATTTCATAGATTTTCCAATGCCGTTCAACAACTATAAACTGCACTAAGTATGACGTTTATCCTATCAATCCATACTACATGGATGCCACATATCGATCAACATCCCACAAAAGAAAAAAGGTTGACACATTTACTAATTTTCTTAAGCTATTTCTTTTGGGATAATTAGCAAACAACTCTTCATCCAGTGAAACCCCTAGCAGTAAAAAATTATCTATTCCATGCTCCTATACATGCAAAGTTTGTAAAATGGCAATAGAAGCATCGAGGAGAAGAAGTATGAGCACGAGATGGAGGACACAATTATTCTGCACTCTTCTTCCTCATCTGTGAGTTCATTTCCTTGACAAAATTCTCTAAAGTTTACCATATTTATTCACACAGATGCTTCTATTTGATTTTTGGAGTGCGGTCAAGGTTCGAACCTACTATTTTTTGTCAATTGTGTAAGATGGCAGGTCACCTATTTAGGTTTTTTGCTACCGAGAACCATTCAATAAAAGAGCATATCAATAGCCCACAACAACTTCCATGAAGGAATGCTTACTCAAACCCCTTTCCTCTTGATATTTTAATAGAGATTTCTTATTTGTATGCCAAATGCCTACTGACAACATCATTGATGAGGAATGGATTTCATTTTAATAACAACTTTTTAGGAACAACTTCTACACAATTAGCGATTGAGGCATCAATGTACACATCGCCAATGGGCCCTACATAATTTTCTAATACGTGACCAACGTTATCATTCATGGAATCCACATTCATGACTATAATCATGTTGGCAATGCCATGGGGAGAGACTTTATCATAATTATATTATGTACAATGGCTTTCATTATGTGCATTGTTGATATTTAAATTATAACTCAAATTTATCATTTAAATAATGATCACATAGTCAATTTGTAATTATGTGACCTTTATTCCCTTCTCACAATTATATTTTTAATGGCCATGAAATATATCTATATTACCTTGTGGTCACAAGAATAAAAATCTACACTAAACATGTAATGCTTTCATTATATTAATTTACACATGGAATAAGGTGTCAATTGTTCATATTAAATATATGGCATCTAACCATATTTGTATAAGGTGAGTAACATCACCAATCTCACCATTAAGGTCTATTTCTCACTACATGGTTATCCTCTACTAGAGTTCTTTCTTTTGCCATATCAACTAAGATACCACCCTAATGGATAATATCCAAATCCTTAACAACTTATCTCATCATGGTCATCTCACTAAAAACTGATCTAAGTAAAAAAATTAAAACAAAGTTTAAAATTATGTCAAAAATAATCTATTTTTCTCATTTCACTCAAAAGGCCAACACACAATCACATTACTAGTTAAGGGTTAACACATTAGATTTATTAGACATATTTGAGAAATTGTTAAGCTAATTATTGTGGGTTGAAAAAAAAATCTAATGAAACTTAGTATATTTTATGATTTATTTTAACTTGTTGAGTTTTTGTGCTAACCCTAATCCTAGAGTCAATCAACATGTGTTATGTGTCTTGACAAGTCCAAATATTGATACCATACTTCTATCTTCATAGATTGGATGCATGATATTCCAACGACCCATATGAATACAAAGAACTCATTTCAATAACCAATGTAATGGGCTACTAGTAAATTCTCATCTCTAAGACCACACCAACATAAAATGTAACCATTCTCAGAATCTCATAGATTATTTCATGACATTAGAACCACCAATATCAATACAAAATGACCATTTAAAAATAATAGGGCAATGGGATACTAGTAAAGGCTCATCTCATAGTTTTCTATGCATACATACATAACCCTCTTCTAAAAACCACACATATTTGTAACTCTTTACTTTGTATGGAACCATACTAATACAAGAAGGCAAGAAGCTCATAATCTAGGTGAATAATAAATAAATGCACAGAGGCTTTGAGACAATATAATTTTATGATTAATAGATACTTATGGATAATTTTTAAATGTAGACAGAAAAAACATGTCAAATTAATCAAGTAATATAGTTAAAATCATGTTAAATTAAACAACACACACACACACACACACACGCGCGCGCGCGCGCGCGCATGATTACTATTAAGGTGTGGAGCTAAAAGCTTCACCAGATGAGCGGATGCCGAAGTTACTAGATTTACATAGTCACCGACGATGGCAAGGAGTCGACCAGTAAATATCAACGTCGGTCATGTGCAGGCAAACAAGGACTGACATCGGTCACCTGTGTGTCTAGAATGTCTATTTTCATGGATGGAACAGATTGTTTACAAGATAAGTTTAGCTGTTAGTTGTAAGTCTGCATTTCTATTTTTGGCAGGACTATTTTGAGCCTTTGATTAGGACGTGTATCTAATGGTTGTTAATGCATAGCTCATGATCCCTAATCTTATATAATAGGGATAGATCTTCATAGCTTGTGTATATGTAAGAAAGAATAGTACAAGACATATTGTATATGTGTGTATCAATCCAGGTTGTTGGATTTGATTGTAAACTCTTGAGGGAAAGAGATCTGTACATCTGAGAGGTGTGAGAAGAAAGTGTGATTTTTCTTCATTGTATTTCCTTCTGGAAGAGTTTAATACAAGTTTTCAAGGTGGTTTCTTGTATCTCTTATTCTTTGCTAGTTCTGATTCTAGTTATTATTCTAGTTTAATTCTGTGTTTGATTGCTTACATAAAAGTAATCAAGTTTGTTGGTTGATCCCCAACAAGTGGTATCAGAGCTCAGGTTGACTAATAAGTGTTTCAGATCTGGTTAGTGTTTGTTGATTACAGGTCACTCACAGGGGTTTTTGTTTGAGTGGGAGAAGTAATGGCAGAAAAAAGTAAACTGAGAATGGAGAACTTTAATGGCAAGAATTACCCATTATGGAGAATGTAGATAGAAGATTATCTGTATCATAAAGATCTATACTTACTGTTGGGTGGGGTTGATAGAAAGCTCATAGATATGGAAGATGAAGAATGGGAAGTTCTTGATAGAAAGGCTCTTAGATCTATAAGATTGAGTCTGGCATCTACTGTGATTTCTAACTTGTCACAGGCAAAGACAACGGTAGAGTTAATGACTACTTTAGCAAATTTATATGAAAAGCCCTCAGCTTCAAATAAGGTATATCTTATGATGCAGTTATTTAATTTGCAAATGTAGGAAGGTGGATCTATATCTAATCATCTTAATGATTTCCATGGAATTGTAAATCAATTAAATTCAGTCAAAATAGTTTTTGATGATGAAATTAAAGCTCTCTTAATTTTATGCTCTTTACCTGAAAGCTGGCATAGTTTGGTAATGGCAGTTAGTAATACTGCATCTGCTACAAATATCTTGAAAGTAGATGATGTTGTTAGTGTAATCTTGAATGAAGAGACTCACAAGAAAAGCATAGGGGAAACATCAGGTAAAGCTTTAAGTATTGAAAGCAGGAGAAGGCAAAGAGAGAAGAGCAAGCAAGGGAGATCAAGGTCTAAGTCAAAGATGAGCAATAGATCCAAATCCAAAAATGAAAAAAGGAAAATACCCTGCTGGAATTGTGGAAAAAGAGGACATGCAAAGAAAGATTGTTGGTTGAAGGTTAATGAAGAGAATCATCATGAAGGTAATGAAGAAGCAAAAGTTGCAAGTATTGTTGCACAAGATGCTCTTTCACTTTCTTTGCATAATAAAATAGAATCTTAGATTTTAGATTCTGGGGCCTCTTTCCATGCTACCCCAAATAGAGAATTTTTCAATGATTATGTCTAGGGAGATTTTGTAAAAGTCTATTTAGGGGATGATGAGCCTTGTAAAATTATTGGCAAAGGAAAAGTGCAGCTGAAATTGCAAAATGGCAACACATGGGTGTTGAAAGGTGTCATGCATGTCCCAGCCCTAAAGCAGAATCTGATTTCTATAGGAAAATTGTGTGATGAGGGTTGTACAGTAACTCTCACCGCTGAATCTTGGAAGGTTACCAAGGGTGCACTTGTATTAGTCAGAGGTAAGAGAGTAGGTACTCTCTATTTATGTAATTGTATTACTAATTATTCTCCTTCTGTATTATCTACTTCAGATATGGATGCAAAGTTGTGGCACTGTAGGCTCAGCCACATGAGTGAGAAGGGAATGAAAATTCTTAAGTCAAAAGGTAAGATTTTAGATTTGAAAAGCATAGATCTAGATTTATGTGAGCATTGTGTTTTTGTAAAATAGAAGAGAGTAAGTTTTATCAAAATTGGGTCAACAAAGAGGAAGCACAAGTTGGATCTTGTTCACACAAACGTGTGGGGACTAGCTCAGGTAGCTTCTATTGGAGGATCACAGTATTATGTTACTTTCATTGATGATGCTACAAGAAAGGTATGGGTCTATTGTATAAAGAAGAAATATGATATTTTTGACACATTTAAGATTTGGAAAGCTCTAGTTGAGAATGAAATAGGCAGGAGATTGAAGTGCCTTAGATTTGACAATGGTGGTGAGTTCTGTAGCTATAAGTTCAATTGGTATTATTATATGAATGGAATATGCAGGCAAAGGATGGTTCCAAGGACACCTTAGCAAAATGGAGTTGTTGAAAGGATGAATAGAATAATATTGGAGCATGCATGGAGTACGAGGTTGCATGCTAGTTTGCAATTATAGTTTTGGGCAGAAGCTGTAGACACTATAATTTACCTGATTAATAGAAGACCCTCTACTGCTCTGGATGGTGGAATTCCAGAAGAGGCTTGGATAGGTAAAAAGGTAGATCTTTCATTTCTCAGAGTTTTTGGTTTTGAAGCTTTTGTGCACATTGATAAAGAAAATAGAAAGAAGCTAGATGTTAAGTCTATGAGGTGCACATTTATTGGTTATGGCTCTAAATATTTTGGATTCTGGTTTTGGAATCTAGGAACTAACAAAATAATTAAGAGCCATGGTGTTGTTTTCAATGAAAAAGTGATGTATAGTGATCATCTCAAGAAGCTAAAGAATTCTGAGCAGGGCCATGAAGATTTGGATGAGGTGACGATCCAAAATGAGCTCATGGAAAAGAATAATCACAGACAGGAAAACACAGAGACCGACGTCGGTCAGGTAGGAACCGACGTCGATAATAGAGGAACCAATGTTGATCAGATAGTCACCGACATCAGTCAGGAAGGAACCAGCATCGATCATGTGGAACTGACATCGATCAGTTATAGGCATGGAGGTGACCGAGGTTGGTCACTATCAGATAATTTGGGTAGACAACAAGCAAAAAATGAGTCTCAGATGCCCATCAGGAGGTCAGCAAGGGTAAGTAAACCTCCAATTCGATATTCCCCTTCATTATTTTACTTATTACTCACTGATAGTGGAGAACCAGAGAGTTTTGATGAAGAAATGCAGGTAGAAACCCAAGGATAGTGGGAGCTTGGCATGAGTGAGGAGATTGATTCCTTGAAAGAGAACCAAACATAGGATTTGGTTGAGTTGCTAGTGGGAAAGAGAGAACTAAAAAACAAATAGGTTTACAGGTTAAAGGAAGGTGAGAATGGACAAATGAGATATAAGGCCATGTTGGTAGTGAAAGGATTTGCACAGAAACTAGGTATTGATTTTGGTGAAATTTTTTCTCTTGTAGTAAAAATGACTTCTATTCGGACTGTATTGTCTTTAGTTGCTTTTGAGGATTTGCATCTTGAGCAGCTTGATGTTAAGATAGCCTTTCTTCATGCAGATTTGGATGAAGAAATATATATGGATCAGCCAGAAGGATTTGAGGTCAAAGGTAAGGAGAAGCTTGTGTGCAGGTTGAAGAAGAGCTTATATGGTCTTAAGCAAGCTCTTAGACAATGGTATTTGAGATTTGATAGGTTTATGACTGAGCATGGCTAAAGTAGATGTCAATCTGATCATTATGTTTATTTTAAGAGATTGGATAATGGTAGATATATTATCATGTTGTTGTATATAGATGATATGCTGGTTGCAGGTTCACACATGTAGGATATTTCTAAGCTTAAGTTAAAATTAGCTCACACATTTGCCATGAAGGATTTGGGAGCAGCAAATAAAATCTTTGGCATGAGTATTAGGAGAGACAGGAAAAATCATAGGTTGATTTTGTCTCAAGAGTATTATGTGAACAAGGTGTTGGAGAGGTTCAATATGTAGGATGCAAAACTGGTGAGTACACCTATGGCTAGACACTTCAAGTTGAGCAAAGAACAGTGTCCTAATTCACATGATGAGATAGAGTACATGAGTAGAGTTCCATATGCTTCCGTAGTTGGGAGCTTAATGTATGCAATGGTATGTACTAAACCGGATATTGCCCAAGTAGTGGGAGTTGTCAGTAAGTATATGGCCAATCCAGGGAAGGAGCACTGGAAAGTAGTCCAGTGGATTCTCAGATATCTGAGAGGGACCAGCAGTAGGCATTTATGCTTTGGTGGGTCAAACACTTCTCTACATGGATATGTAGATGTGGATATGGTAGGTGACTTAGATGGTAGGATGAGCACCACGGGATATGTTTTCACTATTGGTGGAATGGCAGTTAGCTGGATTTCAAAGTTGTAAAAGGTTGTCGCCTTGTCTACTACAGAGGCAGAATACATTGCAGTCATAGAGGCTAGCAAAGAGATGATATGGATGACACAGTTCATGGAAGAGTTGGGAAAGGAGCAAGAGAGTTGCAGATTATATAGTGACAGTCAAAGTGCAATTCATTTGGCTAAGAATTCAGCCTTTCATTCAAGAACCAAACATATACAACTTAGGTACCACTTCATTAGATAGGAATTGGAGGATGGTGAGTTGAAGCTCGAAAAGATCCATACAAATAAGAACCCTGTTGATATGTTAACCAAGCCAATAACAAAGAAGAAGTTAAATCTTCATTCAACTTTTGTTGGTCTTCAAGATTGAGTTTGAAGATGGAGAAGCTAGAAGATGTTGCTATACATGTACTAGTGCAGTTGTTTATCTCCAAGTGGGAGATTGTTAAGGTGTAGAGTTAAAAGCTTCACCAGATGAGTGGATGCTAAAGTTGCTAGATTTACACAGTCACCGACGATGGCAAGGATTCGACCAGTAGCTACCGACGTCGATCATGTATCGGCCGACGTTGGTCATGTGCAGGCAAATAGACTGACGTCTGTCACCTGTGCGTCCAGAAAGTCTATTTTTGTGGATGGAATAGATTGTTTGCATGATAAGTTTAGCTATTAGTTGTAAGTCCACATTTCTATTTTTGGTAGGACTATTTTGAGCCTTTGATTAGGAGGTGTATCTAGTGGTTGTTAATGAATATCTCATGATCCCTAATCTTATATAATAGGGATAGATCTTCATAGCTTGTGTAAGTGTAAGAAAGAACAGTACAAGACATATTGTATATGTGTGTATCAATCCAGGTTGTTGGAATTGATTGTAAACTCTTGAGGAAAAGAGATCTGTACATCTAAGAGGTCTAAGAAGAAAGTGTGATTTTTCTTCATTGTATTTCCTTCTGGAAGAGTTTAATACAAGTTTTCAGGGTGGTTTCTTGTATCTCTTATTCTTTGTTATTTCTAATTCTAGTTACTTATTATTCTAGTTTAATTTCGTGTTTAATTGCTTTCATAAAAGTAATCAAGTTTGTTGGTTGATCCCCAACAATTACATGACCGATATTAAATTTATTTTGATAAGTAATGTATTTTTAAATTATTTTCAATGTGAAATTTTATATATCGATTTACTTTACATTTCAAAACATAAATTTTAGTACATAACATAAGTGTTAATGTTATATTGATTTGTCAGGATTGAAATATTAATAAAAAGTTATTGAAGTGTTGTATTAAAAGGAAATTTCATCTGAATGCTACAATTTTAGCGGAGGATGATTAAACAAGGGTTATAACACATGGGAAGAGGTTGGAAATAACATGCCAAATTGAGTTATGGTGTTACTTAGAAATGAAAAATGAGAAAAGGCAGAACATTGAATAAAAAGTAGAAGAGACATCAAAGAAATAGGTTCAAAAAAGTAGTAAGTATAGTAGGCCTTTTTTCCATCCTCATTTAAATGGATCACTATAATATTGTCTTTATGATGAGCTTATAATTGGTTCCTTAATGTATTGATGGTCCTCTGACCATCATAGGCCCACTTTTTGCCAATTAGCATAGGATAGTGTGTCTCATCTGTCTCAATATCTATGACTTCAAAGTCACCATGCAGGTTGAGTTTTACAACTTTGATCTCCACATCTTTCAATTGACCAATTGGTTCAATGCACCCATAATCTACAAGGCTCAGTGTAATTAGGTTGTAACTTAACACAAGTCAGGAAATAGTGACCCATGTTGATTGAGGGATCATATTGATAGTGCTGACAAAACCAAACAATGCATTGGTTACCCCATACCCTGTTGTTTTAATGCCCATTCTTGAATCAATATACCATTAATTTTTGTTTTTGACATACCTTATCATTTTATCTACTCATTGTTAACATTTTTGTACACACTCTAGTGGATTATGAAACAAATTGTTGATGTTTTATGAGACATCCTCATCCTGCACTATACTAAGGAGCTTTATCAAGTCTGTCAAGGTAGTGAAAACACCATCTTATTGCATGATGCATATTATCTACCCATATATTTATGCATTTGTGGCTACAACATCATCTTTAGTGATCTCTTATTGCTAAATCATTTTTAGAATCTGCGTTGCTTTACACATTAACCCTTTCTTTGTGATGGGTTATGGATACTTGTCTAGCTATGCTTTCCTATTCCTCTGGTCTTGTGGCAATTTAACAGGGGATAATCCGTGATCTACATGTTGTCGATGTGTGATGGCTTATAAGAACGCACCCTCCCAGGTTTTTGCGATTACCATATTTATGTTTCCTATAACCTTGTCCTCTCATTTTTTTCCAACACTAGACAATCTTATGTATCATGGTTTTTATAAACACTATAATAGGCATAGTAAGATTGGAATTGCAAATTCATAGGGAAATTTCTTTGTACATGATTGAACTTACCACACAAATAGCATTGAATTGGGAGGTCATGGTCCATTTCCTCTACCTCCTTACTTCCCTCCTCATTAACTTCCCCTAGTTCCTCCATGATATCCTCCTCTATTCATTTGGATACCCTAGTTACCAAAATTTTGAATAGTTGCAGGGAGGAGGACTTTGAATTGAAAAGTTTTATATGAATCGGTGAAGGTAAAAATACCTAACCAAATACACAAAAAAAATAAGGAAATGTTTTGAACAAACCAACATGAAAGAATAATGATAAAATGATCTTTTTATATAAAATTTGCATTTACAAAGTTTTTAAAACTAGAGGGTAAGTTTTTTATTTTCATTTTTGAAGTATATTTCCATTTTACATGTACGATGTGGGCATCCCCTGCTACCTGAGAATTAAACCTACCAACTTTCCCTATCAACTTGCCAGATTGCCAATTTTACAATTTAAATAAATAAGATCTAAATTTATCAATTTAAACTTATAATAAGTTATTGCCTAAGCTTTAAATTTTTTATACCATATTTTTGCATCACTTTTTATGCCCTTCATTTTAGTAAAAGTATCTACAATTTAATAAATAAATAGATTACATTTAAATCTATGAAATTAAACTAAAAATACGTAATTTCTTAAAATTTAGATTTTTAATACCTCATTTTTTAGGCAATATATAATATTGTACATAATTTTGTTATTTTGATTTAAAGATTTACAAATCAGATTATGTTTACTATATTTTGATATTTTAATTGTGTTGATCATTTAATTGTTTTTTATTATTTTAAGTTCTTTTTAATATATTATAATTAATTAACATGTTTTTTTAATGTATGTTTATATCTATTTTTTCATGTAAATTTAGGCAAGTTGCATAGTAATGGTGAGGGGTAATGACAAGGTATGTCAAGTGATATCATATATTACGGCCCATATAAAAAATATAATATTAGTTGTGATTTTTAAGATTATGGTGGTAGAGGATGGATTTAGGGATACACATGACTAATTTAGGGTTTGTCGGGCCAGTACCAAGGTTGGATGAATAACCTAAATGATAAATCAATGCTTCTTGGTGTTGGCCCTGAGGGTTTTTATTGCCAATATTTGAGGCTCGAGGTAAATTCATTTGCAAGTATTTTTCTTTTTCATTTTGCATGTTTTTATTTATTAGTTAATTTTAATATGTATTTTTTTGGGTATGAAATTTTATTTTTATTACTTGACACATGTGTTGAATTCATGAACTGATGTACTTAAAAGGCCTCAAACCCACTGAATCTAATTTTTAGGAAGATTTTCTATCATACTAAATCATGTTCATGAAATGCATTAAGTTTAAGGATTTTTAGGTGAAATGATATCATAAAAGTGGTTTATTTGCATCATAATAGGAGTGTGCATCAGTATATCATGAGCACATGGCAGAAAACAACACTTTATATGAGTGATGATTCTTATATTCATTTTAAATGGTCATCATCTAATTTTTCAATAAAGATCAGATAATACAAGTCTACTATTTGGGTATTCCAATTTATTATTTTCCAAAATTAGGTAAATAAAATTTAGATTCTTATTAATTTATTATTATTACATCAATAATATCAAGAATGTTAGATGTAGAATCCATTAATGTCTATGGGAACTACTTTTATCTATCCTTCAGCTTTTCTTGCACCATGGGGTAATTGCTAGTATAATTGGAGTGATTCCTTGTAGATATGGAGAGGGTTATGTCTGAAATGAGAGGGTTTCAATTCATCTCAAATTATAACATGTTTTGTATTTTTATATCTATGTTTTTCTCAGAATTATGTGTTAGCTAAAAAAGTAGTCCTCTAGATATCTTCTTGGAAGGGATAACTAAGGTTGTAATTTAAATTTTTGAAGGCATTTATTTTATATAGCCAATATGTTTTCTATCTAAGATCCAACCCAATAAAAATATTTTTCTATGGAATTAGAGCAAATAAATTAAAGTAACGATTTTTTTGGTAGGAATATTGAATTGGTAGCATGAAATAAATAAAGATATCAAGGTTAAATAAACATAATTATTAATTTATTTTGATTTATTACTAGAAGTGATACTAATATGCCTTTGCTTTATTGATTCAAATGTACAAGGCAATGTAATCATCATTTAGTGGACTAGAAATGATATCACATTTGACCCCTAACCATAAGTCACAGTGTTTCTTTTTAGAATCAGAATCCTTCATGACTTGTAACCATAGGTCACAATGCTCCTAGCCCATGTCCCTTCTAACTCATAACCATAAGTCATTCAATGAATTTTTTTCTTGATCCTAACAAAAAAAATATCTTGTCCTATATTTGATTCTTAAAATTTTTATAAATAAATATAACAGGTTGTTAAATGCATAAATGACCCATACGGATTTATAGGGGAATGAACCAAATACAAACTATGATAGAAAATGTTATTTCTTATTAGAGTTTGTTTTGTTTAATAATAAATAAAAACTAATTTCAAAACTCACACAAACTAAATAAAACACTAATTAATTAAAAAAATACAAATAATATTTATCTTATATCTTTTACATCTTTTAGGTGGTTTTGTGTCTTGACACTTATTAAAATTTAAAATAAATATAAAACACTTATTTTCATACATATTGAATTGAACTCAAATTTGTATGAGTACATTCCCCTCATGTATTATTATTTTCACCAATTATTATGAATCTAAGTTGACTCTTGGACTATCAATAGGAATCTTAATGAACCTGAAAACTAACAAGATAAATAAAATTATCAATAGGCCAAGATTCTGAATAATAACTTGTATTGATTCGTATTGAATGACTTGAAATAATTACAAACCTAAACCATAATTAAATAATCCTCAACTCAAAAATTAGATTTTACATGCAAAAAAAACTAAAAGATTAAAAAAAAAAAATGTCTATTTTTAGCAGCCGCTATTTATAGTAAGTTTTGCATGTAAGCATACATGGCTCTAAAATTTTTTTTAAATACATTAAATTCTAAAATTATCTTATGGGATGAAATTCAACTGAAGTTGATGTCTAGTTCTAAAAATATTTAATTTTTAAAAATAGAAAACACCCCAAAAAAACCATTCAATGTTAATTTTGGACCCTCAAATGATCATGTTTAGCCTTTAAAAAATAGCAAAATTAAACCTAAGGGGATAGACCTAAATATTCTAAATTTTAAAATTAGCCTATGGGACAAAATTCAACTGAATTTGACATTTGGTTCTAAAAATATACAATTTATAAAAATAAAAAATTCTCAAAAAAAAATCATTAAACGTTAATTTTGGACCCTCAAATGATCATGTTTATCCTCAAAAAAATATCAAAATCAAATATATGGGGATAGAGCGCCTTAGGGTACAATTGGAATTTTTGATATGGTCATTTTGGCATTTAAAAGAGCTCAAATGGAGTTATGGGTCAAAGGTGAAGGCCTCTAGAAGGTTGGCCTATTTTTTTTGTGTCATTCTCCTTTGGTTGAAAATAACTCAGTTTCTACAAGTTGGCCTGATTATACTGCTACCATTTTTATTTTTCAATCTTATTTAGAACCCATTATGTAATCCAAGTGTTTTATTATTGTTGCAATATTTCTTACTACACCAAATCCCTGCTATAATTCCTTTGCCTTGTGCTCACTATCTTCATATCCAAAACTTACACTATTTTTTCTTTCTTCTTCTTTAGAACCTGTTACTCCCAATTTATTTATTTGTCTTTGTCACCTTCATCATATTCCCCTAGGAATTCATATAAATCTAAAACATTAAATATTAGAAATATATCAAAGTTTTGTGGTAAACTCACCTCATATGCATTGTCATTGATTTTCTTCACAATTCTGCATGGTCTAATTTTCTTGTACTTCAACTTATTATATGTGCATTTTGGAAATATTTCTTTCTTTAAGTAAACCATTACCAACTCTCTTTCTTCAAATACCTTTGATCTTCTTTTGACATCTATTTTTGCTTTATATTTCTTGTTACTTTCTTGTAACTTTATTCTTACTCCTTGCAACTATTACATATGTTCTGCAAATGCTTCTACATCGTCACTAATTCAATTTGTAATAGGTAATTATACCAAATCTAAAATACCAATAAGATTTCTCCCAAAAAAAATTTAAAATGGTGACTTTTTTGTTGATCTATTCACTGAACTATTATATGCAAACTCAACTTGTGGTAAAGCCAAGTCTCATTTCTTGGGCTTCTCTCTCACTATGCATCTCAATAAATTTTCTAAGATCCTATTCATAACTTTTGTTTGTCCATTTACTTGTGGGTGATATGCATACTAAATTATAGATTAGAACCATCTTCTTCCACAAAGTCCTCTAAAAATGATTTAGAACTTTTATGTCCCTATCTAAAGTAATAGTTTTTGGAACACCATACAATCTCATAATATCCATAAAAATAATTTTACAACTCTAGTGGCATCATTGGTTTTTTTACATGTAATGAAGTGAATCATTTTAGAAAATCTATCTACACAATAAAAATTGAATTGTTACCTCTCTATGTGTTTGGCAATCCCAACACAAAATCCATACTCAAATCTATCCATAGCCCTTTTGAAATCAGTAATGGCATGTAAAGCCTAGTATTTGGTGCATGTCCTTTAGCCACATGACACATTCTACACTTTGAAATATACCTTATCACATCTCTCTTCATTTTTGGCCAAAAATACTTTTCCCCCACCAAATTTACTGTCTATGTCTTACCAAAATGTCTAGCCAAACCACCACTATGTAATTCTCTTATTATATTGTCTCGTACAGACCCAACTAGAATGCATAATTGTTTTCCTTTAAAGAGATAACCTTTTTGCATAAGATATTCATCATGAATAGCATCTATCCCATCTGTTAATAGATTCTTGCACTTCTCAACTACCTTGCTAAAATATGGATTAGTATCATAAAATTATTAAATAGCTTCAAATCTAACTACTTCACTCACCATAGTAGTTAATAACTCTATCCTCCTACTCAAATTATATGACCAAAAAAGCATTGGTTTTCTTTAATCTATACATAATATTATTCAAAATTTATGAAGAAAACAAAATATGTTCTATTCAATATGGAAAAACATTCCCACTCAATTGAGAACAAAATTTATTCTCTAATCTTTATGTTAAAAACATAAAAATTTTGTTTTTTTCTTTTCTTCCCTTTTAATAACTAACTATTTATAGTTTTAAATTAAGTATAGCAAAAAAATACAAATATAGGCATTGCTGAAAAGGATGAAAGACTTTAGAGAGTACTAAATTTTTTTTAATATATCTTAGACCCAATCGAACTAATTTCACGATATGTTTTTTTGTTTGTGAGAACATCTCTCAGATGCAGTCCAAATAATTCCATAAAATGAGTTTTGTTTCCAAGAACATCTAAGGTGAGCACCACTCATGGTGAAGGCAAGTCACCTGTCTTACTAAAGACACCTACTACGAAGGGAAATAATGACACTTTAATTTAATGTCTGCCAAATGTTAGCGATAATTATTCATGAAAATATAGGCTTACCAATGCATTTTTGGTTTAAAGCAGTTTGTCCATACATTTTAAATCATGGAATCAAATTCTAGTAATGGGAGTCTCTTTGATTGACATATGCATCAATATTGATGCAATGCCAATAATCTGCCACTATGTTCTATCCATGATGCCCATTGTAATGAAAATGTTTAAGTTTATAGCTCGCATTGAAATAGGTTTTTATTATTATATTTCTTGAGAATGCCCTAAAACAATTATCTATCATGGTGCAAGAGGATAATATATGGGAAACATTTTTTTATTTTTATTTCTTTTTATTTTATTTTTATTTTTAATAATTTAGATGTCATTATTTAAAGAGGTGATAAAGCAAAGGTTGATGCGTAAAAAAATCCTTGTGGTTTTATAAGAATTCAAATTTGAGTGGATGTCTTTATGTCATTAAAATTGAGTTCTGAAATGCAACCAATAGTCAGCAGATAAAAGACTTCAAATATTTAGTGCTTCTAAATTCAAATAGAAATGATACATGTGCTCCAGAATATGTGCACTAAATTCATCATTCAGGTAATGATCACTCATGTATTTAATGAGTAAAAATATACATATAACAATTTTTACGTGAATCTCTCGCTTATGTTTTGTTTTAGCAATGATTTTTCATGGAGCTTAAAAAAAAACACGATACAAAACCTAGTGTAGATATTTGATAATTTCTTAACGGTATGGAAATCCTTTTAAAATTTTACAGTGTGTTATTTTTTTAAATGGATTCATCATTTCGATTTATGGTGCATGCACATCAATAATTATGATGTAAACTTTATATAATTTTTTATAGTAATGTTTTCGTGTAGACAAAAATAAATCTAAGCATGCACATCGATAGTTATGATGCAAAGTTTCTATAATTTATTATAGTAATGCTTTCGTTTAAATAAAAAATGTTGTAATGATTGAAGGCCATAATGTTCTTGTGTGGGCCAAACATATTAAATTGTATGATAAGATTATTTAGTTTTTTTAAAATTTAACAATAGTATCCCATTCAAATCATGCATTTTATTCATTAGCAAATAGCTACATAATGATATGAAGGGATCAACAAGAATGGACTTCGTGGCACCTCATTTTTTTAATACAAAGTATAATGCATTAGATTAAAACATTATAATTTTTCATTTGTATCTTCTTTAAAGCTCCATATACTTCAACATATATTATCCTCTACCAACTTTGATATACAATACTCTGTGATGATAATTTTGTAATTACATACAATGGGTTGACAGCTTGACAAGTAGTAAGTCAAAATATCCTTCACAAGTATTACTACTATGAATCATTAACTATGCCCTCAAAGATGATGGTTTGTAGTTACAAACATTCCCCTAAGGTTACGAAAGGTACTAAAACAGTAACATGACTATTATTTTATGTGGTTTAATTTTTTTGATTTTATTTTCCACTCCTATTTTTTCAATATAAATAAAACACCATTTAAAGCTACATGTAAGCAAAGAATTTATTTCCTTTGCAATAAAAAATGAAAAAACATCAATTTGATTGCAATGAAATGCACATTTTATATTTTATACCAAAGCAATTTTTTAACACAAAAATTAAAGATCATGACCACAAAATATTATGAATGGGACTAAAAGGATAGTAATATCAACCATATAATCAAATAATATCTATAAATTTGACTTTCATTATTTAAAATAAAAATTTTGAGAGACGAAAAAACTACCATTCTTACAAAGATGACAGGAGGCACATTACACAAAAATGGGTATGGGAGAACAGTTCTACTAAACCATTATCTAAATCAAAATCGAAACCACTATATACTTAGATTTTATAATCCCTTTAAAATCACTTATGCCTACTATATTTTTCAAATCACTTGTCGTACCACTTTATACCTGAATAAAATTCTAATAATTTTAACCCCTTTGATTTGAAAAATACTTTAGAGATAAAATATTATTTATAGGAAGTTTTGACATTATTTAATGTCTATGTATAATATATCATGAATTATTTTTATATTTATTCATATATATAAATATAATTAATGCACTTATTTAATGTTGAATTTGTTCTTGAAGGAAACCCATCAAATATAAGTTTACATATCTATTTTGATATGACCCATAAAACAAATTAGAAAAGGGCAGACTTACCTAGAAGATATTGCATGGCTAGGAAAAAATGGAGTGGAAAACAACTAAACTTCAACATAAAACACTATATATCACAAGGACCAAAAGAGTGCATTGTAACTTTAACTTATTACAAAAAGTTAAAAAAACATAAGAATTGCACGAGAGAGGTGTAATATACATGTTGGTAAAGGAAGGGAAATTAATATCATTTGAATTAAGGGTCAAGGTTATAATAATTAATGTAGTTATTTCTTGTCTATTTACTTAATGTAGATGTGCATTCCATCTTATATTTTTGGTGTTTTAAGAATCACACTTTTGATATTGTTGTAAAAGTTAAGGCCTTGATGTTTAGTAGTACAAAAATAAATTGTTGCCTTCTGCAATATTTTTTTAATTATTATTAGTAAATATGAGTTTTTAAGATAAGGAATCCACCCTTTTAGAATGAAGATAAATATATACAATGAAGCTCTTTTGCCAGCAGAAAAAGAAGCAAGCACCTAGAAAAATAAATGTTGAAATATATACACATAACTAAGGCCCTTTTAAATCATTTTCTTTCCTATATCTAAAGGTCATACTCAAGAGTTATAACTCCCTTTGGCGACTACCTTTTTTTTTTTCCTAACAACTATCCAATCACCTCCATCTCCTACATTAGGATATATAGGAATGATGACTTCCAATGAATCAATAGGTTTATAAATATTCAAAGACACCCAAACCTCTATTTCTCTACTCAAATCAAGAGAAATGCTATTATCAACCTTCAGATATGATTTTACACACTCATCGATCACTTTTGGTTCAAGATCCTTTGGAATTGGAAATAATTTATTCTTGAACATTTCAGGAAATGAAGTTTCAGTATCCCCTTATTCATTGACACTATCTTCATATCTACTTTTATAAACTAGTTCTTTACACCAAATGACCCCAATCTTATGCTTGGTAAAACCACACTCACTAGCCAAATGTCTAGTATTAAAGTATTTATGATAGTGGAAAGGAAACCCCTCAATATCAAAAGGTTCTTTTTGAATTCAATCTTTGACTTTGAGATTAATGGATGTTGGGAGCCCAATAGAAACATTGAGATTGACCAAGATCTATGTATACATAGGATGTTGGATATTTTTGGTATTGGTATCTATTAATAAAAATTCACCCAAACTGTTTTCTACATATATTTAAGCAAATCTTGTGACCAGAACTAGAAAGGAAGATGAATTGATAGACTCCAAAGCTTATACAAGAGAAGCTTTAGATCCCAATTACCTTTTGCATTGTTAGTCCTATGACTTATATATTTTTTAATCCTACAATATTTTTGACAGAATGGACCTTTTTTAAAATACTAAAAAGATATGTGGATTTCATTTTCATAATATATCGAATGTCTTGTTCACATTGTAACCTAGTTTATATCTTGACTAAATTAATTGGTTACAACATAATATTATAAATATAACCTTAAATTACTTGATGGTCACATTTGTATATAATTAAAAACAAAAGTTTTGCAAATAAATAAATTAGATCATTGAGTGGCCACTCATTAACATATCCTAAGCAAAATATTTACACCTTTATTCTATGCCACATGGACCCATTCACAAGAAATAAAACAAAATGCTTATATCATCACATCCACAAAGGCCACTTTATTCTTCAAATTTTATGTTGTGAAGACCCTCATTACTCTATGACTACTTTATGGCTATTGTGTGTCCACTTTTCATTTAGAAAGTTTTATTGAATCTAGTGTGTAGTGATAAAATGACTAGTATGAATATAAAAGTAAAATTAGAAGTTGCCCTAATTATTCAAGGAAAGCTAGAAGAATTGTATATTTTATTTTCTTGATTTTTTGGTAAGTTTTTAATTTTCATTTCTAGAGTATATTTTAATTTTGGGTACCACATTATTACAGTTTTATAAATTTCCTTTTATTGAGTATTATCATTGATATCAAAGGTATATCATTTCAAGCTTGACTATGTGTAGTCTATCAAAAAGCATCTTGTGAAGATTGATTTCAAAAGTTTGTTTGGACAAGGTGCATTGAGAAGAGTGTTGTCATTAAAGGCAAGAAATAATTTGAAGGAAAGAGAGAATTTGAATGCAATTAATGTATTATGGTTGCCTGAAACTAGGGTTAATTTTAGTGGGCTATATTAAAAAATATTCTGAGGTTCCTAGGTGAAATGGATTCACAATGGTGGAGAATCAGTTTTGAAGGTGATTAATTGTGTAAGTGAATCAAGTGATGGAGTAGGGGAATCAAGATTTTATGAATTAAAAACTTTGTTAAATATAAATATTATGCATTATTGGTTTACTGATGTCCCTTTTTGGCTATTTTACATTATGCAAATGGCCATCCACATGATGCAGATGGAGACTTAAAATAGAATAGTTGAATATTTAGGATACACATGCATTCATTTACAAAGCAACAAGTAATATCTAATGTACTAAGTAAAAAAATGAAAGACTATAGGCATAAAAAATAATTATCTTGGGTTGGACCCATTGATGCTTCAATCTCCCTCTTGGTTAAAGTGGAGGTTTGCAAGAGATTATTTAGGTTAAAGATTTTAAATTATTGGATGAAGACCTAGATATCCTCAATCAAAAACTCTTAATGACTCCTCCCTTTGAGCTTCAATGAAACCACAATACAATACTCTTCAAGTTAGTGTTATAAACCACTCACTCTCTAAAATGGTACTTAGGGTAGAATTATGAGTGATATATGATATGATATGAATAAAATATAGCCCCTATATATATGGTTCCAATTTTATGGTATCAGCACAATGATACAATTGAAAGATGTCGACTGTCATAGATTGGAATTGGCTAGGCCAATATGGTAAAAATGTAACAAGATAGGCTCAAAGTTGTATTAGATTTGTTGATATAGTACATGAAGAATAAAGACACAAAACAAAAGGTATCAGCCAAGCTGATACCATAGGATATAGGATAGATAGAAAATATAGATAAGAGGTAGATAGGAGAGATAAATGGAAGGAAACTTAGGGGAGGAAGAATAATATTAATAATTTTTTAATTAGTAAATAATGCCAACATATTTTTCAAATCACCATGATCCTTTCCCACCCATTCCCAGTGTACCCTTTAAGGTGTGCACTCAGGGAGATTGAATAGCCAACAAGCCATTATAAGAGAAAGCATTAATAAATGATTAAGTGAAAGATATTGTATATATAGGGATTATAAATTTCACAACCCATGGATTTGTACAATAAATAATTTGGATTAGAGTGTCTCACCAAGAAAAATTTGAGAGAATTATTGAATGGTTGGTCTAAGAACCTAGAGAGATGGTCAATCGAGAGGATTTAGATGGACCAATTCACCAATTCAAAATATAAGAGTTTAAATCATAATGACCCAATTGAACAAGGTGTATGGAGATGTTGATATCTCTCATGTACACAAGGTTTAGGTGCCTCTCCTCTCCATGATTATTAATGACAATCAGGGCCCTGCTTTGCAAGAGATAATCACTTTCAATTTTAGAAAACATGTACTGGAAATTAGAGATGGTGGAAATTTATATATGATGTCATATCTATTTTAAGCCACTAATTCCACCATAGTACTTGACAAGATTCCCTGATGCACACTTGTTAAATAAACACCATTTCATTACCATTTTTTAAATCTATATGCACACAAGTTTGATAATTATAATGGGGAAATTTGTGAATGCTTTTATCCCCAAATTTATCAAGTAGTTAATGAAGTGCCTATATCAATATTATCATAATAAACTATAAAATAATTTTTTAGCATAAGTGCATACTTGCACTACCTACACAAAACTATCATAATAATATAGGGACTATTATTGTCTCCTCATAAATTAACAAAAAAATTTTAAATAAATTAGCTGAGAAAGAGACAATTTATTAGTTTCTCAATGGATTTGTTGCTACATGTAAAAGATGTCAGCGTAGTTGTTTAGAATAGCTAAAACAGTTACATCTATATTCCATTATTTTTAGTTGATGATAATTCTCTCCCCAGATCCTTCGGATCCCTCTATTATATTTTATGTAACTCATTGTGTATATATTCAGCTCTGATTTCATGAATAAGATAATCGAGTTCGGTCTGATAACAATTCTGGTATCAGAGCCCAGCGTAGTAGCAAAAAAGCGACAGAAGCCTGATCTCAACGTAGCAGAAGCATGGGAAAGGAGAATGTTGTCCGACCTATGCTGGAGAAGCCCGCAAAGGAGAAAGCCTGTGGTAAGAGCCTGAGGATCGATGCCTGGTTGTTGCCAAGCCTAAAAATTTATCCTTCGATGATGCTACTGGTTTGGCCTTCATATTGGTCACCACCCAACAAGCCCTCATGATGGCTAAGTTTTCCAAGGGGTAGACTGTGTTCATTATGGGAGGCACTGGCGGTGTGGGCAGCATGGCCATTCAACTAGCCAAACACGTCTATGGAGCTTCCAAAGTCATTGCCACTACTAGCACTACCAGAGTGGGTTTGGCAAAGAGCCTCATGTGCTGCATTTTGGGCAGTTTTCAGTGCCAAAGGTAGGGCCTGGTTTTGTTCTCATTAAATTTTGAGCTGCTACAATCAATCCCATTGATTGTAAACAATCAGAGGAGAGCATTGAAAGAAAGAGCATAGAAAACACAGCCAGTCTATGCAGAGATGTAGAAGTACACTGCTGGAATCTAAGTTCAACGTAGCAGTTTACTGAAGAAGATAGACGTGCTGAAGAAAAAGAGTAGCGATCTGGAAGAAGACTCATGGCACAGCCGTGGAAGGATCAACTTCATAGATAAGTTCATAATCCTGGGATGTGTACAGCAACCAAGGAGCAATCTACAGCAATATTTATTTAAGCCGACCTGAGCGATAAAGAAGACGCAAAAGGGAAATCGAGACTTAAAGCGTGAGTGTAGAAGTCACCCAGGGGAAAGTGCAATGTCACATCTCCATAGTGAGTGCAATACCATAGAGAAGGAAGAAGAAGACAGCATTTGAACAAGTTACATCTTTCTAATACAGAATTTTGAAGCAATAATTATTAATTTGTTAACTTTTCAAAATTTTGTAAAATTATTAAAAAAAAAATAGAAGATGTGTGCACCCAAACTCCTTTTTTTTACACCCAACTTCTCAAAGGGCCAAACTATACCACTTGGAAAATGAAGATGTGCACCATCTTTCAGTTTTAAGGACTATGGGGCATCATCAAAAGGATTGTGTAGGTTCCTATTAATCTTGATACACTCACAAAATATGAAATGGCTAATGCTAAAGCATTGATGTTGATTATGTTAAGCATCATCGATGACGTACAACAATATGTCAGGGATGCAGACAGAGCAAATATAGCATGGTATAAATTAGTGACCATCTATGAGGAAAAAAATAAGACTAAGATCCTCCATCTATAGTCGAGACTTCATACACTCTCGATGGAGTCTGATGAGAAAGTTGAGAAATTCCTATGTTGAGTAGTTGAGTTGCGAATGAAATTGTTAGCACTTGGTGAGATTGTAGATGACCAAATAATGATCGAGATCACCTTGAGAGCACCCCTTCCCAATTCATAGTGTTCATCATGATGCTAAATGTCTCTAAGTAGATAGTATCATTCTAAGAACTTGTGAACCTACTGGAGCAAGAAGAAGCCATCAACTTAGTCCAAGATGAGTTGCAAGATAAAGCTCTTATTTTGAAGCAGCAATGAGGTCAAAATCTCTCAAGGGACCTCCAGAGCAGCAACCATAGAAATAGCAGCAACAACTATCTTGACATCAAAAATCACAAAAGTAAAAGAGGTGGAGTCACATCTGTCAAACCAACACTCATGACATGGATAACTACATGTATAATGACCTAAAACAAGAGTTTTCTAGTAAAGAAAACACATTAGGGCATGACAATTCTCAAAAATCAAAAAGATGTCCCTACCGATGGAAGTAGAAAGGAGATCTTGTAATATAATAAGATGATGGATCTGATGAGGAGACACTTGAATAAGATAAGAACTTAGTACTAGTCTCCCAAACCTCACAACCCACAAGGAATATCTAGTTGATAGACTCAGGTGCCACTAAACACATGTCAAGTGACATGAAGCTATTTGATTCACTAATAGACTAACCCACTGGAGATCAGGTTAGGATCACTGATGATAAAGAGTATGTTGCAGAAGGAATAGGCCAAGTCACCATTCCTCTTGGAACATGGAAATGTACACTCTTAAAGGTAATATATGTATCTAGATTAGCATCCAACCTCTTATCAATCAGTTGGTTTTTGAATCATCATCTAAACGTGGAGTTTCTTATTGATAATGACATCAAAACCTACTTGATCTCCCAAAAAGTTATAGTTCTTGATAGAACATTTTCAAAAGATAAATTATTTTCTTTAGATGTTATTTCATCTTCTATAGTAGCTCTATCTACATCTACGGTAGAAACTACTACTCTCTAGCACTACCATTATGGTTACCTATTTGTTGAATCTTTATACTAACTAAGCTCAAAAGGGATGGTACATGGACTTCCCAAGTTGTTCATTTCCTTGCCCATTTTCCATGGATGTCTTATAGGTAAACAACATAGGGATCCATTCAAGGCAATCTCCTTTCATGCCAAAATTGTTTGGAGGTTGTTCATACTGATCTGAACGAACTATTACATGCTTCATTTTTGGGATATAAGTACTTCAACTATTTTTGGATGACTACTCTCAAAAGACATGGGTGTTTTTCTTAAATAAGAAAAGTGAGGCCCTTCATCATTTCTAGATCTTTTATCAATAGCTTGTGAAGGAGACCGGTTAAACTCTCTTCACCTCCACTCAAATTGAGGGGGGGGGAGATTCACATCAAAGAATTTCTTGGCATTCTTGAATGAATAAGGCATCAAACAAAATTTGACTACTCCCTACATGCCCCAGTAAAATGTAATTATTGAGTGACATAATTGCACAGTGATGGAAATAAAGCTAGACAAATGATATTGGGCAAAAGCAGTCTAAATAGTTGTTTATCTTCTCAACAAGGCATCAATAAAGATTTTAAAGGATAAAACACTAGAAGAGGTATGGAGTGGTAAAAAGCCATCAATTTCTCATCTATAAATGTTTAGTTGCACAACATATATGCATGTCCCAAATCAAAAGAGGAAGAAGATTGAGTCAAAAACACTCACGTGCATCCTATTGGTCTATATCACTACCTCAAAATCATATCATCTCAAGGATCTTGAGATGAACAAAATATATGAAAGTAGATATGTAGTTTGTGATGAATCATCCTTTGACTCAGTGATGCAGAAATGAGAATCAACACCAACCACCTCTCACCAATTACTCTCTGAGTCAAATGATGAGGAGACTTCTCACAGAGAAGATGAGCTACAAGGGGAGTTGTATGTTGATCTTAGAGAATTAGAACATCTAGTAGGTAATCCTTCACATCAACAAAGCATTTATTCACATCAGTAATATATTTATCATTTGAAGAGGGTACAAAGAATCATCAAAGACTCTCATACTTCATATGGAGTCAGACAAGAAATGAGGTAAATTTTTCACTCATGAGTATAGTAGTTGATAGATCCAAACCTGATAATGTTCAAGAAGCACTAAGTCAACCTAAATGGAATAAATTTATAGATGTTGAGTATGACACACTCATGAAGAATTAGACTTGGGAACTTGTCAATCTGCCTATAGGAAAGAAACCCATAAGCTACAAATGGGTTTTCAAAACTAAATATAAGGCAAATAGATCCATCGACAAGAACAAATCATGAATTATAGCAAAGGGATATGCTAAAAAAATAAGGCATTGATTATGAAGGGACCTTTGTACCTACTATGAAGATCAAGACCATCAGAGTTGTTTGCACACTGGTAGCACAAAATGGATGGAAACTTTAGCAAATGGATGTCATGAGCGCTTTCCTAAATGATGATCTAAAAGAAGTATACATGACCCAACTGGAAGGATTTGTTGATGAAAATCATCATAAAAAGGTATGCCATCTCATCAAATCATGGTATGGACTGAAACAAGATCCTAAGGCATGGTACATAAACATAGATTATCACCTTTTGTAGCATGGTTTTACCCATAACCCCTTAGATTCTACCTTGTATATAAATAAGGTAGGGACAAAAATATTAATTCTTTTTTTGTATGTAGATGATCTTGTGATCATTGGAATATCAAAAGATTAGGTTGATATTTTGAAGAATGACCTCAAAATATCCTTTGACATGACTGACTTGGGGCTACTCCATTATCACATTGGCTTGTAGATATGGAAAAAATAGAATCACATTTTTATCTCCCTGATAAAATATGCCAAGACATTCCTGGAAAAGTATAGAATATCATATTGTAAACCTATTTCAACACCAATTGATAAAGGTTTACAACTCTCTTGATTCCAAGACTCACCTCAAGTGGATGCAACTCTCTATAGATACCTCATTGGGAGTCTCATCTACTTGACCTGCACTAGACCAAATATATATTTTGTTGTTAACTATCTCTCTAGATTCATGCAAGAGACAAAGAAATATCACCGAGCTATAGCAAATAATGTTTTGAGATATGTCTAAGGTACACTAGAGTATGGTTTGAAATACAAGAAGAATAATCAGTTCCTCATGCAGGGATACACCAACTTAGACTACATCAGATCTGTTGATGATAAAAATTCAACATCAAGATACATATCTCACCTTAGATCTTGACCAATCTCATGGATTCATAAGAATCAAATCGTTGTTACTCTCTCATACACTAATGTAGAATATCACATCACATGTGGAGCTATGTGTGAGGTGATATGGTTATGTTGCATTATGGCTTATATGGGCATTAGTGAAGAGAAGCCACCTATCCTCCATTGTGACAATTAGGGTGTGTTGAAGATTGTGAATAATCTTATTTATCATCAAATAACCAAGAACATTAAGTTTGAATGTCACTACATTTGAGAGAAAGTATTAAACCACCACATCCAGCTCCAGTACTACCCAACAGATGTATAGATAGCTGATATACTCACCAAATCTCTTGAAAAGGTGAAATTTGAGTTGTTTAGGGGGTACATTTGTAAAAATAATGTAATAAGGGGGGAATGTTAGCATAGGTGTTTAGAATATCTAAAATGGTTACAAGTATATTCCATTATTTTTAGTTGATGATAATTCTCTCCCCAGATCCTTCGGATCCCTCTCTTCTATTTTTTGTAATTCAATGTGTATATATTCAGCGCTAATTTCATGAATAAGATAATCAAGTTCGGTTTGATAAAAAAGGACTAAAAAAGTATTATGGCCTCTACTAACTTATAATTTTGGCATAAGTACTTTAAAATTATGGGAAAAAACTAAATGTAGACACAGTGATTAGAGCATCCTTCAATTTTAATGACCATGACCTGTGACACTAGGATTAGAAAGGGAATGTGAATGCACACATTAAATTTTTGAGATGAAATTTATTAATCATATACAATCATAGTAATCATCCTCATGATTAGGTATTTTCCAATGTAGAGGATGATGAGGATTTGAGAATAACGTTTCAAACTATTGGCATTATCCTTTTACCTCTGAAATCATAGCAACCTAATGAAGTAGAGGAAATTTTAGATACCTCTAAGGTTCAATATTATTCTCCATCTAAATGGGCTCACTTATGAATAAAATCTATGAAAGGATTGCCTTTGCATACACTCTCTAAGAGGACTATTCCTATTGATGAGGTAACATAGTCATCTACCCCTCTTTCTCCTCAATTTTCTTCTTCCATTACAATCTTAGATAGTTATCATCCTAATTACACACAATTAGAGGAGAAAATAGAGACTATGCCTCCTTATCCTCCAATGGTTCCACTTTTGGATTTATCATTAAACACTCCTCATCCAATTAATAAATTGGAAGTGGACATACCTCTTGACCCTAAGAGAGTTATCTCAATGAACAAAAAATTTAATAGGAAATCAACATTAAGGAATTATACTCAATGCCCTCCAGTGACTACTCTACATAATAATATTCAAGCCCAACCTATTATATAGGAAATAGTTTCACCTATCTCAACTAGTGTGACTAAAGTTTCCTCTATTGTAATCAATACATTTTAATTGAATAGACAAGTCCCTCTAGTGTACCCTTTTAAAGAAAAAATGCCTATAGTAGACCCAACTAAAAATTTTCCCACTTAAAAGGTCATTGTTATGGTTGGGATTCCAATTTCTGTGTTATGTTCTTTATCTAAGCCAAATGAAACTAAAGAAAAGTGAAAGTAGCCATTATTTTTTAAGATAATCCCAATTGGTAGCCTATCAACACATTCCTCAAATGAAAATTGACAAGGCCCATAAATGTCCCTTATCTTAATTCTTAGTCTTTTTAAAGATATATCCCTATGTTTTTATTCACATTCTTTTTTATATGACTAATGTATATGCACATTGTTTTGGTTAAAACTAGTTAAATTTATATAAAATAATATGATTTAATGGCATCAATGTTCATGGTATTACTAATGAAAAATGGTTATTTATAGATGTTCACACTATAAACCATAAGAGGAAAGGAATCCATCAAGTTTTATACCAGCTCATAGCAACTATGTGAAACCCATAACAACTAGGTAAGCTAACCCATATAAACTGGGTAAGCTAACCCTTAACAATTATGTATCATGTATAAATTATGTGTATTACATAGTAAATAGTTGTGTGTAACACATAATAACTTTGTGTAGCCTGTAACAACTCAAAAGCTACCCATAACAATTAATCTATGTGACTATTTATTATTTGTGACTAGTTATCATCATCTAACCACTTCTAAACAACTCAGATAAAGGTGGAAAGTAGTTTGATAGGTTGGGGTGAATTTGAAACTAGTTGAAATTAATTTATTTTAATTTGATCATTGCATTTATATTTCCTCCATATTTTAGTAACATATTATTTTCTTGATAATATCTTTGTTGTTTAGGATTGTTGTATTCTATAAATAGTTATATATTTGTAGTTTTAACCTATTAATAATATTACATCTACTAATATTACCAATCCTTATCTTTTTAAGAGATAAGTTGGATGATGTAGAAAGAAACGAGAATAAATTATCAAGAATCTAGAATTTTAGATATTAGAGTATTTAAATTTCTTGCACTGAGATCAAGTTTAGTTTAGATTTTAATGGAATTGTATAAATTAATTTGATGTTAAAATTGTATAAATTATATCTTATTTTATTTATATTCTTTCTTGAGAAAGGAGGGGTATCAATCTCTAATCCAACCAAGGCAGGACTCACATAGATTTGGTAGTCTAGTTTTATAGATGTTAATTAGTTCATTTCTCTTGTGTGTGTATTTCATTTAATTCTATTATTACAAGTGTGTGTGAATTTAAATTTAATGTGTGTACATTTCAATTTAGTGTGTGTACATTTGCTTCAAAAAAGTCTCAAAATCTTTCAATATAGATCTATATTTTTTTCTTATAATTTACTTTCATGTCATTTAATTTTTGTAAGTGTGTTTCCCTATACATAACCTTTAATAAACTCAAACTTTACAAGAGACTAGTGTCATATATATAGTCCTGACACCTTTCCAAATAAATTTCATGGGTTGATAACTAGTGAGACTAGCAGTATTAATAAACTAAATGATTTCCCCTCAAGTGAATATATCAGGTTATAAGTGATAACGTTGCCTCAGGGTTAATTTTTATTTCTCACATCATTCTAGCATCATTACTGGGGATAGGTGTCAAGCATTATTACCCTATGAGGTTGAGTTATATTTTTTGCTTTCTAGACTAATTTTCTTAATTTTTACAATAAATTTACTAATTTCTAGATTAAATTTTATTTATGCACAATTATAAATTATAAATTTCCATCTTTCATCATAGGAATAATTTGGGAAATCTCATACCACATGTTTTGTCTTGTCAGGAACCCTAAGGAAGCACAATTGATTACCTTTCTTATTAGAAATTAAACACGAAATTATACTAGAATGATTAAGTAACTAGAAACTTGAAACAACAAAGAATATGAGAGACAATACACAATCTTGTATTAAATACTCTTCAGAAGGAAATACAATAAAGAAGTGCCACAGTCTTCTTCCACCTCTAAGGCTTCCCACACCTCTAAGACTTTCAGTAACTTCCCTCAAAGTTCTCTCTTTCTCTCTCAACCACAACTAACTCAATAACCTGAGTTGTTATCCCCTCCTTGATAGCTTCAGCTGATCTCCTTGACCTTGCACCTTGCAGATCTCCTTTGACCTTGCTTTCCTGCTTCAATGCTTTACTTGCCTTAAATTACAATACATGCCTCATGGGTCTTTAAATAGGATCCCATGCATATAATAATTAGACCTCTAATTACAATAATTAGAAACACAGAATCAAGACTTAAATTAGTCTTCAACATGCAAACACTCTCAGACCTCTTCAAATTAGATGAGTTTAATTTTGGAAACAAGTTCTAGAAACACATGCAACTGCATGCACACGCATATGTGATCGACGTCAGTTTCTATCCGTCTACTCCTGACTGACATCGGCCGATTCCTGGTCCCTACCTGACCGATGTCGGCAATACTGCTGATGTTGATTACTGACTGAACTCAGCAATTCCCTAATTAGCATCCTGATGAAGCTTTTAGCTCCACAACTTAACAATCTTCCACTTGGAGATAAATAGCTGCACCTGTACCTGTACAACAACCTCCACTAACCATCTCAGGCACCTCCATCTTCAAGCTCAATTTTGAAGACCAACCACCACACATCTTGTGATGCTATCCCTGTCATCCAAGTCCCCTGCCATATCTAAACTTTCTAACAACTCCCACTACTTGGGAAAACTCAGTTCTACACCAGACCTTATATGATTTTGAACACTATTCTAAGCTTAACTTGAACTGTCCAGCCCTTGGTGTGCATACTAGTTCTACATCTTGTGTATTGAACCCTGCCAACACCTTCTTCACATCAGCTCCCACTGAAGACAAAATCAACCTATGATCTTCCATGTCTCTCATGCCAAAGAATTTCGTTGCTCCCAAATTCTTCATGACATACCTCTGAACTATCTTTACCTTTAGCGCAGAAACTCCCTGCATGTGTAACCCTACAACAAGCACACAATACAGTAACAGGATAATGTAGCTAATATTATCCAACCTGGGAAAAGTAAACACAATGGTTAAATCTCCATTATCCTATAGCTTGCTCAAGACCATAGACCCTGGCCTTCTGTCTCACATGTCCATCCACTCTCTTCTCTAACCTGGGAATCCATTCCTCTATCAGTGCTTTTATCCCCATTGACAACTCTACCAAATCTCCTACTTGGTTCTCTTCTAAAGAATTCATGTCATACTCCCACTGTTTCCTAGATTCTACTTGCATTACCTCTTCACATCTTCCTGGTTCTTGACCATTAGTAAGTAAAAAGTAATATAAAGAAGGTGAACAATGAATATGAGGTTCACTTACCCTTTCAGTCCTCCATATGGGTGTTTGAGACTCCTTGACAGCTTGTTGTCCGCCCAACATCCGTTCCAGTGACCGATCTCGGCCATCTCTTAGTCTGCACCTGATCGACATCGGTTCCATGCGACTGACCTACTGCCAACATCAGTTCCTACCTGACTAACGTCGGTTCCACCTGCTTGACACTACCAACAATGCTAATATGCAAATGACTGACGTCGATATCTACCTGATTGATGTCAGTTCCATGTGACCAATGTCAGTACCTGTGTTTTCCTATAAGTGATGACTTCTTTATTCACGAGCTCATCTTGGATCAAAACCCTATCCATACTGCCCTGCTTAGAATTATTCAACCCCTGTGACTGATCTCTGTCCATCATCTTCTCCATAAACACCAAGGCTTCCTTGTTCTTGTCAAAAACATCAAATTTCCTTTTCCTGCAATGAACTCAATCTCTGCCCTCCGAATCTAAACTCATACCCTTTGACTCAAGAACGTCCATTCCCTTCTTATTCATGTGACCAAGCCTACTAAGCCACATCTTCAAATCTATAGCTAAAGTAGATAAACTAGAAGTAGAATCAGTAATACAAGTAAATAGATAAAGAGTACCTACTTTATTACCTCTTGCTAAAACAAGTGCACCCTTGGAAAACTTCCAAGAATCTGTTGTGAGGGTTACTATGCATCTCTCATCACCTGACTTTCCTATAGAAACCAAACTCTGCTTCAAAATTGGGGCATGCATAACCTCCTTCAACACCCATGTGTTTCCCATCTGCAATTCCAGCTGCACTTTCACTTTGCCAACCATTTGACAAGGCGTACCATCCCCTAAATAAAGCTCTCCAAAGTCTCCCTAGACATACTCATGGAACAAATCTCTATTTGGGGTTGCATGAAAAGAAGCACCAAAATCTAAAACCCATGATTCTAACTGACTATCCAAAGAAAGTATGAGAGCATCCTGTGCAACAATACCTGCATCTTTTGCTTCTTCATTACCTTCATGTTAATTTTCTTTATCCTTCAACCAACAATCATTCTTTGTGTGTCCTCTCTTTCCACAAAACCAGCAGGTGATACCTCCATTTCTGGATTTGGATCTCCTTTCCATCTTTGACCTTGATTTTCCTTGCTCAACCTTCTCTCTTTGCCTTCCCCTACTTTCAGCACTTATAGCATTCCCTGATGATTCACCTGTGTTTTTCACGTGTATTTATTCATTCAAGATTACATTCACAACATCATCAACTTTTAAGATTTTAGAATCAGACACAGAATTACTTACTGCCATTACCAAACTATCCCAACTTTCAGGTAAAGAGCATAAAATTAAGAGAGCCTTTACTTCATCATAAAAAACAATATTGACTGAAGCTAACTGGTTTACCAAACCATGGAAATCACTAAAATGAATATATACTGATCCACCTTCCTACATTTGCAAAGCAAATAACTGCTTCATAAGAAATACCTTATTTGAAGCTGAGGGCTTTTCATATAAATTTGCCAAAGATTCTATCAACTCTTTCGTTGTCTTACACTGTGATAAGTTGGAAATCATAGACGATGCAAGGCTCAACCTTATGGATCTCAGAGCCTTTTGATCAAGAACACTCCATTCTTCATCCTTCATATCTGTGGGCTTGCATGCAACCCCACCCAACGGTAAGTACAAATCTTTCTAATATAGATAATCTTCTATCTGCATCCTCCAATGTTGATAATTCTTGCCATTAAACTTCTTAATTTGTAGCTTACTTTCTTCTGTCATTGCTGTACTCCCACTCAATCAGAAACCCCTGAGAATGACCTGTAATCAAACAATAACCTGCTTCCTGCAACCTTAGCTCTGATACCACTTTGTCAGGAACCCCAAGGAAGCACAATTGATTACCTTTCTTATAATCAATTAAACACAGAATTATACTAGAATGATTAAGTAACTAGAAACTTAAAATAGCAAAGAATATGAGAGACAATACACAATCTTGTATTAAATACTCTTCAGAAGGAAATACAATAAAGAACTGCCATAGTCTTCTTCCACCTCTAAGGCTTCCCACACCTCTAAGACTTTCAGTAATCTTCCCTCAAAGTTCTCTCTTTCTCTCTCAACCACAACTAACTCAGTAACCTGAGTTATTATCCCCTCCTTGATAGCTTCAGCTGATCTCCTTGACCTTGCACCTTGCAGATCTCCTTTGACCTTGCTTTCTTGCTTCAATGCTTTACTTGCCTTAAATTACAATACATGCCTCATGGGTCTTTAAATAGGATCCCATGCATACAATAATTAGACCTCTAATTACAATAATTAGAAACACAGACTCGAGACTTAAATTAGTCTTCAACATGCAAACACTTTCGGACCTCTTAAAATTAGACGAGTCTAATTCTGGAAACACGTTTTGGAAACACATGCAACTGCATGCACATGCACAGGTGACCGATGTCGATTTCTATCCGTCTGCTCCTAACCGATGTCGACCGATCCCTGGTCCCTGCCTGACCAACGTCCGCAATACTGTCGATGCCGGTTACTGACTGAACTTAGCAACTCCCTGATTAGCATCCTAGTGAACTTTTAGCTCCACAACTTAACATGTCTTTGTATGATATAGTATTTATTAGGAAAAACTAAAATTACTCCCTTTAAAAAAGATAACCATGTGCAAATAAAGCAATGGCTAAAGAAACTTTTGAAGGAGGTTTAGTTGTAAATATTGATGCGGGAGCATTTTTATAAGGATGATACTAGTCTTATTTTGTTGCTCAATTTTGGAGTTATCAAGTTTTTAGTGGTCACATATCTTTTTTATGATGTTTTATGGGCTTTAGGAGTCGTGAAATACACTTGAGAATCTTCTCCAAGTGTAAAAATGTGCTTATGGAGATTAAAATTTGAAATTGGCATTTTCCCGTCAATTTTACTAATTTGAATTTTTTAATTTTCTTGTCAAAATATTGGTCCTCAATCATGTTTAGAGGAGCTTCAATGATGTAAATTTTTTGATTAGGATCTATAAGGGGTAAATATTATTTCACTACATACTTGAGTCATATAAGGAGTCCTTCATATAGGTGTGATAGGAACTAGGTAGTTTGGAGTCTCTCAACATTCTTGGAGGGATCAAAAACCATTGGAGTAGTTATAGTGAATATAAAAATTTTAAATATTTATGATTGAGATGGTTTTTGAAATTGGATTCAAGGATGTAAATTTGATAACCTTAAGAAAACAAATAAGAGTACCTCAAGTTTTGAAGTTGAATTGTGCAAACCCTGTCATACTTTGTTTCCTATGTATTAACAATTCAAAAGACTGTGTTTGTATGAATGTTGAAGAAAGAACTTATAAATATTATAGTGATTATACTTATATGATTGGTAATTTGATCTATCTATTCATTAATGTTATTTTCAAATTGTCTTTTGTTATTTTTTAAATATTTATGGGGATATCAAACACAGACCCTATAGGTATCAATACATAGTCAAACAAAAACTTGTGCTAAATTATGAACAAAGGTATCTAAATAGGTCCAATGAATTGATAAAGGTGTATGGGGATTATACAAATCCTAATCAACCATCATAGTAGGTTTAAATTTATTTGGAAGTTTAATATGTCAAATTTACCCTTCTTGGGTTGACATGGGTAGTGAAAACCCTAAAGTAGGGTTTAGAAACTAAAACTGAGACTGTGAGAGATTCCACTAGTGAAAAATCACAAAAATTGGTGATTAGTTGGGTAATGATGTTAATTAATATATTTTGAATTTTTTATACCAGTACAGTATGGATATGTATGTTAAAAAATGATTGTGTGTATAATAGAGCATAAGAGACCTAATTAGGCCTAGAAGGTGATTGGAAAACTGACTTCTAACTAGAGTTAATTCAAGAAACTTCTTAGAGAGAAGGTACAAGATAGAGGGTACTTATATATCATTTTATTGTCCTTATATCAATCTCTATTTGTCCTTAAAATTGAAGATAGTAAAAAAAGGGCTATCAGAGAGATAGAACAAGGGAAAGAAGTAGTAAGTGATTGAAGAGTTATGCTTATAGGTTATGTGTTTTGGTGAGAAGACCAAAGAGGACTTAAATGAGAAAATATATGATCATAATAACCTTCATATAGTCAAGTAACTTAAATTAATTATTGAGAATTTATTCTTATGATCCTTTGCTAAAGATAGAACAAGTTGATATAAGACAAGTAAATGTTGATGAGTGTTGATCAAACTTCCTCTGCATCATTTGGTATCATAACTTAGGAGCTATTGGGAGGATAATAATAAAACATGGTAGCTATAGGATATGGATCAACAGTATCCCAAATAAGGTTATAAGTAGTTGATGCATTAGTGGTTAAGGTGAGAAACTTGTAGACCCGATTGCAAACTATGGAATTGGCTCAGAGAAGAGAGATGAATAGAGGTGATTTGAGTGAAGGATATGATGAGGTTACTCAATAAGAAGCTATCAAATAAGGAGATAAAGGTAGAGTGGAGGAAATATTCACTATACTAGTTATTAGTGTGACATCAAAGCCCAAATTGGAGGTGTCAATGTATGAGGGCAACCTTAATATTGAAGAGTTGATTCACTAGATAACAGCAATGGATAATTACTATGACTATGAAGAGGTAAATGAGGAAAATAAGGTGAATTTTTTAGTGACAAGGTTGAAGGTTCATGCATTCTTATAGTGGGATGGAATATAAGAAGAAATAGAAGAAGGGGAAAAGAAAAGATAAGGTCATGGGATAGAATGGTGGCTAAAATGAAGGGCAAATTCATGCCTAAAGGCTACCAAACTAATTTTTTAGGAAGGATGAAAAATATGAGACATATATATATATATATATATATATATATATATGAAATAATACATAGAATAATTCTACAAATTAACCATAAGAGTGAGACACATAGAGGAGGATGTAGAAAAGGTTTTCAGGTATATTAATAGATCAAAGTCTAACATTCAAGATGAAATCAGCATTTTATCTCCAAGGACAGTAGAATAGGCCTATCAATCTACACTTAAAGAAAATAAAAAGTTTAGTAGAATGTAAAGCCAAAAAAATAGAGGGAGAGGAATAAATTACAAAGGTAGAGTCTAGTAAGAAGGAAGAGGACAGCTAGACAACATAAATCAATGGCAGACTCATAGTAAGGAAGTTGACAACAGTTTTGAAAGTACAAGTCAATATAATAGAGGTGGTTATGGATTCATAGGTAGAATATATTATGATAGAGGAAGAGGATACATTGGGTTTATAGGTAAATTCTTCAAATGTAATAAGTTTTTAGGACATAGATCCTATGATATCCAAAATATATTCAAGTTGGTAGGTCTTAGAGTGAAAGTAGGAATCAAGTGGTTCAACTAGAAAAGGAAAGTGTGTATTCCTTACCAAACTATGTTTAAGAACCTGAAATGGGAGATATTTTTATGATTAGGAGAGTTATTTTTAAGGAAAATGATGAAGAGAAAGAGCCACCACAAAGAAAGACATTATTCAAGACTATGTGCAAAAGGAAAGATAAATGTTGTAAGATTATAGTTGATAATGATAGCATGGATAATCTCATTTATTATACAATGGTAAAAAAGATAGGATTATAAATCAAGGAGAATCCAAATCCTTACAAAGTCTCTTAGATACAAATTAATAATCAAGTCCTAATTAGTAATCAATGCCATGTAGACTTATAGATTGGTGGTTACAAAGACAAAGTTTTGTGTGATGTGATTCCTATTGATGTTTGCCATATCATACTTGGGATACCATGGTAATATTATAGAGTATTTATTCATGATGGAAGGGATAATACATACACTATTTAAAAGGATGACATCAAGCACATGTTAACTCCATTGAAGGATAGTCAAGCGTGGAAAGAGGTACAGTCTAGTGTGATGATGTTTGGTGAGAAAGATTATTTGCCACAATTAGTTAGTTTCAGCATTGAATCCAAGGAAGTAACAATTGAGGACAAGTGGCAAGAGGAAGAAGTTGGAGTATAAGTATATTGTTTATGACCAACATTTTAGATCAAACCCAATTATCCATCGTTCTGATCTAAAATGACAATTATAAAAAATATTCACAGTTATTTTTTAAAACAAATATTCTTGAAAACCTTATATCTTTAATATTCTCGATTACTTGATTAATTAACTTATTTATGATAAAATCTGTAGATATGGGTAAACAAATAATGTAGGGGATTTTGTTAGGGCACAATGATAACTACACACTAGATTTGAACATGCATGTGACCACTGCATTTAACCATTTTGGTGCAAGTCTTGTGTAGCAAATGCCAACGTAAGAAGACACAGAAGTGCCACTATTTTTTCACTTTATAGGTCATGCACAACACAAGTTATTTTTATCAACAAGTGCTCTTTGTGTGTATGCACCTATTTTTTGAACCCCTGCTTTAATGCGACAACAAAACTATATATGCAAATTTGGTTTTCTAGATTCTTTCAATTTGGGATTGGCGAAAACGTGATGAGCTATGCTTTGAGATCTGCCATTTCTACATGTAAAACTGTATTGAGCTTAGGATTTTGGCAGCGATTACCTATACCAGATCAACTGTGTGTAGTTACAGTCAGATGTCAATCAACATGCATCGCGTGGCAGGAAAATTATACTACGAGCTATTATGGAAATGATGTTGTTGTCAATTGTTGGTGTTTCAATAGTAGAGTGACGTGGACAAATTACCAATTGTTTTGGCATCAATGTTGGTGGTTGAAGACTACGAACACGTGTCAACATATGATAGGGGGGAAAAACTTTAATTTTTCAGATTATATGTGAGACGAATCTTTGGGATTTCACCCCAATAAAATCACCTATGACGTAAAAAGTTGTTGAAATGTTGTAGAAAGAAATTTCTCCCAAATACTATAATTTTAGGTGAAGGTGATTAAACGAAGATTATAACACATAAAAGAAAGTTAGAAGTAGCGCGCTAAATTGAGTTATGGCATCAATTGGAAATGAAAAAAGAGAAAAGACGGAACATTGAATAAAAAGCAGCATAGAGGTGGTTTCTTTTTATTATTATTACTAATTGAACGGCAAGGATTCCTTACACGCTACAAAGCAGCTATCGAACGTACGGCTGAGATAAGAGATTCCTTCGTCGCCCTCATTGAACGGCTGCGATTGCTTAAAAAATGTACGGCGTGTATAGTAAACACTTGACTGGGTCACGACAATGTCAGATAACCGTTAAAACACTTGACTGGACTCGATTCGACTCGGTCACGACAACGCACTGTAAGCTCAGTCGGTCGCCAATCGCGGAGCCTCTACTCAGTCGCGATTCACGCAGTCTCCATTTCCAAATTCTAAGAATAGTCAAATCTGAGGGCCTTCCCAATGCCTATTTATATTTTCGCTCTTCAAAGATTATACCCAACAAGTTTGCAAACATAGATTTCAATATCATCTATGAGATAAAAACAGAGGTTTTTTTTCTTCCAAAACAATCAGATTATGGCATTATATCAATTAACCATTGGCAATTGGAAGGACGCTGGATATTATTTATCAGCAGGTAATCATAATTTTCATGGAAATGGAGAAACCAAAAGCCAAGAGCAACTTGGTAACATATGGAAAGATATCCAGGGTGCCAACCATTGGAAAGGTTTGCTTGATCCCATTAACCCTCTTCTCAAAGCCGAGATTCTCAGATATGGTGACTTCGCACAGCAATGTTATGATTCTTTTGACAAATCTCAATCTTCGAAATACTATGGGAATTGTAAACGCAGCAAAAGCTCACTTTCACAGAGATTGGAATTGCTTAAATGTGGGCGTGGGTATCAAGTCACCAAATATATATACGCCAATACCCGTGTTTTGAACTCCTTTTTCGTAGAGGATTCAAGTGACATTGGCGCTTGGATTGGATTTATTGCTGTTTGCACTGACCCAGATGAGATAAAGAGATTGGGAAGACGTGACATAGTTGTTGCCTGGAGAGGCACTGAAACTCCCCATGAATGGATGCAAAACCTCAAAGACATATTAGTTCCTGCTACCATATCTCAGGCTACAGCATGCTCTGACATCCAAACCAATATTTCAAAACCAGATGCTAGGGTAGAGAAGGGATTTCTCAAATGTTATACATCCACAGACGAGGACTCTGTTAGATGCAGGTTAAGTGCAAGAGAAATTGTAGTCGGTGAGATAACACGGTTATTGAATGAATACCAAGACGAACAACAAGATTTGAGCATAACATTCACCGGACACAGCTTGGGAGCTGCGTTGGCAACCCTGAGTGCGTATGATATCAAACAAATTATGAATGAAAATGGAATGAGCTCAATACCCGTGACAGTGTTTTCTTTTGCCTCTCCACGTGTGGGAAACCTGCCATTTGCCCAACATATGGAAGAGATTGGCGTCAAAGTTTTGCGTTTGGTAAACAAAAAGGACTTGGTTCCCAAAGTTCCCGGAGTTTTTGTAAACGAAAAAATGGGATGGCTCACTAAAATTCTGCAATGGCTGCCGTGGGCATATGTTCATGTGGGTGTAGAGATTACTTTAGACAGCAGCAGCTCGCCTGTGCTGAAGAAAACGTTTAATCCTGCAAGCTTCCACAACTTAGAGGTTTATTTACACCTAGTGGATGGGTTTCAAGGGATGAAGAAGCTGCCTTTCAAATCATCAGGAAGAGACGCAGCCCTTGTTAACAAGAACTCTGACTTATTAATTGAAAGTCTTCAAATCCCTCCCCACTGGTGGGTGCAGAGAAATAAAGAAGTCGTGAAACGTATAGATGGGATATTGGTGTACTCTCCGACAACTCCCACTGCTGTTCCCCTTCCTATTACTCTTCCTCATCCTCTTCCTGTTTTACACACCCAGCTCCAATCTCTCGTTGAATAATAGACACCTCTATTCTTGATTTAAGGGTTTATTCTCCTCCAATTTGTCATTTATTTATTTTTTTTACTGATATATTTATTTGATTGCCATGAAATGAATCTAGATAATGTAAGACATTAAAATAATTTGGGTAGGATGTTGACCTGTATCGAACATTCAAATGTGAATGTCTTAGTCCAACGAAATGCTTATATCGTGTTGATCACGCTAATCATCTTTGTGGCAGCAATTGATTGAAGCAAAAAGATAGATAACAACCTTATTGTTAATTAAATCATTATATTAATAAAAGCTCCTAACTGATAATGTGACAGCTTTTACAAATAACTATTGTGCATCAAACTTACTAATGTATCATCAATATTAATAGAAAAATGCATCATTCATATTATTCATATTATTGTATATCATATTAATTTATTATATATTATATATATCAAATTAATTTTATGGATTGTGAAAATTAAATAATTTTAATTAATTTTTTAATAATATAATATTTATACATAAATTTGTTTATAATTTTATAAGATAAATTTTAATTGTATTGTTATAATTTAATTGATGAGAACAAAAATTTATATTATCATAAAGATCAAATTTAATGATTTAATGATATTATTTACATTTTTAATCATAAAATAGAACCAACATCTTTTTAGAGATAACAAAATTTAAAATAATTCATCAAATACTTTCACGAATTATAATAAATATATATTCTCTCCAAACTTTCCTCTTACAATAACTCATATTAATATTTAAAGGATATTGTTAAATAACTATCATGAAAAAAATCATGATAAACAGGGTTAATCATCAAATATACCCCCTTTAATCTTCCATCAACTAAATTATTTTTATAGATTTACATCTGTTAAATTCTAATGATGTATGGATGCAATAACAATATACTAAAACAATATTAATATATAAAATTATTGTATTGAAAATATAATCTTCTGATTTGAGAAATGAGAAGAATAATTTTTAAAATGTGTTTTGTTGGTGATCGATTAATCATTCCTATATTTAATATTTTTGTGTATTCATATATTATATTTCAAAATGTCAAACTCAATCCAACATAAGGTATAATCTCAATGTGAGCTATTAATCCATATAATGCAAAACATTCTCCTTTTTTAAATGGTTAAATTGTTGTATTGTTGCATCCATTTTCTTTAAAAATGAATGGAACAAGAAGAAAAAACCATAATTTAATTTTTAACCTTCCAAGTTCAACATATAATAAGGAATATTAAATTTGAAAATTCTAATTCTAATTTATCTGTAATTATCGTGATAGATTGACTATTTATTTAATGCATATTCTCAACTATATATTTTAAACATTTTTCTTTTTAATCAATTTTAATACAATTATCTAAAATCCTAGAAATCAAACTATAACATTTATGATACCTGAATAATTCTATTTGTGAAGATAATTATATTTCCCATTGAGAAAATGACCATTTTACGGATAACAAATTAGCGTTCAAATTTCTCTCTTCATATATAGAAAAATGAAGGCAAGAAGAGTAAAGTAACAATTTTTTGAAAAGATGGACGTGTCTTTATTGGCTACCAAGTCACTATTTATATTATTATTTTCACCAATTCTTATTAATCTAAGTTTACTCTTAGAATAACAATAGGAATCTTAATGAACCTGAAAACTAACAAGACAAATAAAATTACCAATAGGCCAAGATTCTGAACAATAAATTGTATTGATTCGTATTGAATGACTTGAAATAATTACAAATCCAAACCATAATCAAATAATCCTCAACTCAAAAATTAGATTTTACATGCAGAAAAAAAAACTAAAATCTAAAAAAATGTCTTTTTTTAGCAATCGCTATTTATAGTAAGTTTTGCATGGAAGCGTACATGGCTCTAATTTTTTTTTAAATATCCTAAATGCTAAAATTTGCCTATGAGATGAAATTAAACTAAATTTGACGTCTATTTCTAAAAATATTCAATTTATAAAAATAGAAAATTTCAAAAAAAACTATTAAATGTTAATTTTGGACCCTCAAATGATCACATTTAGCCTCCAAAAAATATCAAAATCAAATCTAAGGGGATAGATCAAAATATTCTAAATGTTAAAATTACCCTATGGGATAAAATTCAACTGAATTTGATGTCCGATTCTAAAAATATACAATTTATAAAAGTAGAAAATTCTTAAGAAAATCATTAAACATTAATTTTGGACCTTCAAATGATCATGTTTATCCTCAAAACAAATATCAAAATCAAATATAATGGGATAGAGCACCTTAGGGTAGAATTGAAATTTTTGACATGTTCATTTTGGCATGTAAAAGAGTTCAAATGGAGTTATGGGTCAAAGGTTATGGCCTCCGAAAGGTTCGCATATTTTCTCTGCATCATTCTCCTCTAGTTGAAAATAACACAGCTCCTACAAGTTGGCCTGATTATACTACTACCATTTTTATTTATCAATCTTATTTAGATCTTATTATGTAATCCAGGTTTTTTCTTCTTGTTCCAATCTTTTCCACTACACCTAATACCTATTATAATTCCCTTGGCTTGTGCTCACTGTCTTCATATCCAAAACATACACTATTTTTCTTTCTTCTTCTTTGGAACTTGTTACTCCCAATTTATTTATTTATCTTCATTACCTTCATCATCTTCTCCTAGGAATTCACATAAATATAAAACATTAAATATTGGATATATATAAAAATTTTGTAGTAAACTCACCTCATATGCATTGTCATTGATTTTATTCATAATTTTGCATGGTCTAATTTTCTTGTACTTTAACTTATTATATGTGCCTTTTGGAAATATTTCTTTCTTCAAGTACACAATTACCAACTCTCCTTCTTCAAATACCTTTGATCTTTTTTTGACATCTACTGTTGCTTTATATTTCTTATTACTTTGTTGTAACTTTGTTCTTACTCCTTGAAACTATTGCATACATTCTACAAATGCTTCTACATCATCATTAATTCAATCTATAATCGGTAATTTTACCAAATCTAAAATAACCATAAGATTTCTCCCATAAACAATTTGAAATGGTGACTCTCTTATTAATCTATTCACTGAACTATTATATGCAAACTCAACTTGTGGTAAATCCAAGTCCCATTTCATGGGCTTCTCTCTCACTATGCATCTCAACAAATTTCCTAAGATCATATTCATAAATTTTGTTTATCCATTTTTTTGTGGGTGACATGCACTACTGAATTATAGCTTGGTACCCATATTCTTTCACAAAGTCCTTCAAAAATGATTTATAAATTTTGTGTCCCTATCTAAAGTAATAGTTTTTGGAACACCATAAAATCTCACAATATCCATAAAATATAATTTTTCAACTCTAGTGGCATCATTCATTTTCTTACATGTAATGAAATGAACCATTTTAGAAACAATCTATACAATAATAAAATTTGAATTATTACCTCTATGTGTGTTTGGTAATCCATACTCAAATCTATCTATATCCCTTTTGAAACTAGTAATGGCATGTAAAACCCAGTATTTTGTGCATGTCCTTTAGCCACCTAACACATTTTTCACTTTGAAACATACTTTGTTACATCTCTCTTCATTTTTGGCCAAAAATAATTTTCCTCTACCAAAGCTATTGTCTCTATCTTACCAAAATGCCCAGCCAAACCACCACTATGTGATTATCTTATTATATTGTCTCATACAGACCCAACTAGAATGCATAATTATTTTCCTTTAAAGACATAAATTTTTTGCATAAAATACTCATCATGAATAGCATTTATCTGACATGTTAATGGATTCTTTCACTTTTCAACTACCTTGCTAAATATGGATCAATATCATATAATTATTTAATAGCTTCAAATCTAGCTTCTTCACTCACCATAGTAGTTAATAACTCTATCCTCTTAATCAATGCATTATCTACCTGATTCTATTTTCTTGGTTTATGATTCAACACAAACTAATACCCCTACAAGAAATAAACTCTCTTTGCATGCCTACTATTCAACTTATTTTGTGTATTCACATACTTCGTAACCTCATGATTTATAAATATAAACTCATCTGGCACCAAGTAATTCCTCTAATGTCTTAATGCTTGTACAATTGCACAAAGTTCATCATCATAAGTAGATTACTTTATTCTTACTTCATGCAATTTTTCACTAAAATATGCTATTAGCTTTCCTTCTTGACTCAACACAACACCAATTCTTTAAAAATGAAGGCAAGAAGAGTAACGTAAACCTATCAGAGAATTTGGGTAGACAAAAAGCAAAAAATGAGTCTCAGATGCCCATCAGGAGGTCAGCAAGGGTAAGTAAACCTCCAATTCGATATTCCCCTTCATTATTTTACTTATTGCTCACTGATAGTGGAGAATCAGAGAGTTTTGATGAAGCAATGCAAGTAGAAACCCAGAGATAGTGGGAGCTTGGCATGAGTGAGGAGATTGATTCCTTGAAAGAGAACCAAACGTGGGATTTGGTTGAGTTGCCAGTGGGAAAGAGAGCACTAAAAAACAAATAGGTTTATAGGTTAAAGGAAGGTGAGAATGGACAGATGAGATATAAGGCCAGGTTGGTAGTGAAAGGATTTGCACAGAAACCAGGTATTAATTTTGGTGAATTTTTTTCTCTTGTAGTAAAAATGACTTCTATTCGGACTGTATTGTCTTTAGTTGCTATTGAGGATTTGCATCTTGAGCAGCTTGATGTTAAGATAGCCTTTCTTCATGGATATTTGGATGAAGAAATATATATGGATCAGCCAGAAGGATTTGATGTCAAAGGTAAGGAGAAGCTTGTGTGCAGGTTGAAGAAGAGCTTATATGGTCTTAAGCAAGCTCCTAGACAATGGTATTTGAGATTTGACAAGTTTATGACTGAGCATGGCTATAGTAGATGTCAATCTGATCATTGTGTTTATTTTAAGAGATTGGATAATGGTAGATATATTATCATGTTGTTGTATATAGATGATATGCTGGTTGCAGGTTCACACATGTAGGATATTTCTAAGCTTAAGTTAAAATTAGCTCACACATTTGCCATGAAGGATTTGGGAACAGCAAATAAAATCCTTGGCATGAGTATTACGAGAGACAGGAAAAATTATAGGTTGATTTTGTCTCAAGAGGATTATGTGAACAAGGTGTTGGAGAGGTTCAATATGTAGGATGCAAAATCAGTGAGTACACCTATGGCTGGACACTTCAAGTTGAGCAAAGAATAGTGTCCTAATTCACATGATGAGATAGAGTACATGAGTAGAGTTCCATATGCTTCCGTAGTTGGGAGCTTAATGTATGTAATGGTATGTACTAAACCAGATATTGCCCAAGCAGTGGGAGTTGTCAGTAAGTATATGGCCAATCCAGGGAAGGAGCACTGGAAAGCAGTCCAGTGGATTCTTAGATATCTGAGAGGGACCAGCAGTAGGCATTATGCTTTGGTGGGTCAAACACTTCTCTACATGGATATGTAGATGTGGATATGGCAGGTGACTTAGATGGTAGGAGGAGCACCACGAGATATGTTTTCACTGTTGGTGGAATGGCAGTTAGCTAGATTTCAAAGTTGCAAAAGGTTGTTGCCTTGTCTACTACAGAGGCAGAATACATTGCAGTCAGAGAGGCTAGCAAAGAGATGATATGGATGACACAGTTCATGGAAGAGTCGGGAAAGGAGCAAGAGAGTTATAGATTATACAGTGACAGTCAAAGTGCAATTCATTTGGCTAAGAATTCAGCCTTTCATTCAAGAACCAGATATATACAGCTTAGGTAGCACTTCATTAGACAGGTATTGGAGGATGGTGAGTTGAAGCTGGAAAAGATCCATACAAATAACAACCCTGTTGATATGTTAACCAAGCCGATAACAAAGGAGAAGTTGAATCTTCATTCAACTTTTGTTGGTCTTCAAGATTGAGTTTGAAGATGGAGAAGCTAGAAGATGTTGCTATTCAGGTACTAGTGCAGTTGTTTATCTCCAAGTGGGAGATTGTTAAGGTGTAGACTTAAAAGCTTCACCAGATGAGTGGATGCTAAAGTTTCTGGATTTACACAGTCACCGACGACGGCAAGGAGTCGACCAGTAGCTACCGACGTCGGTCATGTATCAGTCGACGTTGGTCATGTGCAGGCAAATAGACTGACGTCGATCACTTGTGCATCTAGAAATTCTATTTTCGTGGATGGAATAGATTGTTTTCATGATAAGTTTAGCTGTTAGTTGTAAGTCCATGTTTCTATTTTTGGTAGGACTATTTTGAGCCTTTGATTAGGAGGTGTATCTAGTGGTTGTTAATGAATATCTCATGATCCCTAATCTTATATAATAGGGATAGATCTTCATAGCTTGTGTAAGTGTAAGAAAGAACAGTACAAGACATATTGTATATGTGTGTATCAATCCAGGTTGTTGGAATTGATTGTAAACTCTTGAGGAAAAGAGATCTGTACATCTAAGAGGTGTGAGAAGAAAGTGTGATTTTTCTTCATTGTATTTCCTTCTGGAAGAGTTTAATACAAGTTTTTAGGGTGGTTTCTTGTATCTCTTATTCTTTTCAATTTCTGATTCTAGTTACTTATTATTCTAGTTTAATTTTGTGTTTAATTGCTTACATAAAAGTAATCAAGTTTGTTGGTTGATCCCCAACAATTACATGACCAATATTAAATTTATTTTGATAAGTAATGTATTTTTAAATTATTTTCAATGTGAAATTTTAAATATAAATTTATTTTACATTTCAAAACATAACTTTTAGTACATAACATAAGTGTTAATGTTATATTGATTCATTAGGATTAAAATATTAATAAAAAGTTATTGAAGTGTTGTAGTAAAAGGAAATTTCATCTGAATGCTACAATTTTAGCGGAGGATGATTAAACAAGGATTATAACACATGGGAAGAGGTTGGAAATAACATGCCAAATTGAGTTATGTTGTTACTTAGAAATGAAAAATGAGAAAAGGCAGAACATTGAATAAAAAGTAGAAGAGACATCAAAGAAATAGGTTCAAAAAAGTAGTAAGTATAGTAGGCCTTTTTTCCATCCTCATTTAAATGGATCACTATAATATTGTCTTTATGATGAGCTTATAATTGGTTCCTTAATGTATTGATGGTCCTCTGACCATCATAGGCCCAATTTTTGCCAATTAGCATAGGATAGTGTGTCTCATCTATCTCAATATATATGACTTCAAAGTCACCATGCAGGTTAAGTTTTACAACTTTGATCTCCACATCTTTCAATTGACCAATTGGTTCAATGCACCCATAATCTACAAGGCTCAGTGTAATTAGGTTGTAACTTAACACAAGTCAGGCAATAGTGACCCATGTTGATTGAGGGATCATATTGATAGTGCTGACAAAATCAAACAATGCATTGGTTACCCCATACCCTGTTGTTTTAATGCCCATTCTTGAATCAATATACCATTACTTTCTGGTTTTGACATACCTTATCATTTGATCTACTCATTGTTAACATTTTTGTACACACTCTAGTGGATTATGAAACAAATTGTTGATGTTTTATGAGACATCCTCATCCTGCACTATACTAAGGAGCTTTATCAAGTCTGTCAAGGTAGTGAAAACACCATCTTATTGCATGATACATATTATCTACCCATATATTTATGCATTTGTGGCTACAACATCATCTTTAGTGATCTCTTATTGCTAAATCATTTTTAGAATTTGCGTTGCTTCACACATTAACCCTTTCTTTGTGATGGGTTATGGATACTTGTCTAGCTATGCTTTCCTATTCCTCTGGTCTTGTGGCAATTTAATAGGGGATAATCCATGATCTACATGTTGTCGATGTGTGATGGCTTATAAGAACGCACCCTCCTAGGTTTTTTCGGTTACCATATTTATGTTTCCTATAACCTTATCCTCTCATTTTTTTTCCAACACTAGACAATCTTATGTATCATGGTTTTTATAAACACTACAATAGGCATAGTAAGATTGGAATTTCAAATTCATAGGGAAATTTCTTTGTACATGATTGAACTTACCACACAAATAACATTGAATTGGGGGGGTCATGGTCCATTTCCTCTACCTCCTTACTTTCCTCCTCATTAACTTCCCCTAGTTCCTCCATGATATCCTCCTCTATTCATTTGGATACCCTAGTTACCAAAACATTGAATAGTTGCAGGGAGGAGGACTTTGAATTGAAAAGTTTTATATGAATCGGTGAAGGTAAAAATACCTAACCAAACACACAAAAAAAATAAGGAAATGTTTTGAACAAACCAACATGAAAGAATAATGATAAAATTATCTTTTTATATAAAATTTGCATTTACAAAGTTTTTAAAACTAGAGGGTAAGTTTTTTATTTTCATTTTTGAAGTATATTTCCATTTTACATGTACGATGTGGGCATCCCCTGCTACCTGAGAATTAAACCTACCAACTTTCCCTATCAACTTGTCAGATTGCCAATTTTACAATTTAAATAAATAAGATCTAAATTTATCAATTTAAACTTATAATAAGTTATTGCCTAAGCTTTAAATTTTTTATACCATATTTTTTCATCATTTTTTATGCCCTTCATTTTAGTAAAAGTATCTACAATTTAATAAATAAATAGATTACATTTAAATCTATGAAATTAAACTAAAAATAAGTAATTTCTTAAAATTTAGATTTTTAATACCTCATTTTTTAGGCAATATATAATATTGTACATAATTTTGTTGCTTTGATTTAAAGATTTACAAATCAGATTATGTTTACTATATTATGATATTTTATCTGTTAAATGGTCACTTTCTCAGTGGGGAAATATAGCCATCTTTAAACATATTTGTGTTAATAGAACATATATTTATAGATCCTTTCCTTTCATATCCGATAGATGGTTCACATTTATTTTTGAAGGATGCGACATGAAAGCATATAAACAATGACTTGGTAGCCAATGAGGACATGTCGATGGTTTCAAAAAATTGTTACTTTACTCTTCTTGCCTTCATTTTCCTATATATGAAGAGAGAATTTTGAAGGCTAATTTGTTATCTGTAAAATGGTCATTTTCTCGACGGGGAAATACAATTATATTCACAAATAGAATTATTCAGGTATCATAAATGTTATAGTTTTATTTCTAGGATTTTAGATAATAGTATTAAAATTGATTGAGAAGAAAAATGTTTAAAATACAAAGCTGAGAATATGCATTAAATAAATAGTCAATTTATCACAATAATTAGAGACAAATTAGAATTTGAATCTTCAAACCTAATATTCCTTATTGTATATTGAACTTGGAAGGTTAAAAAATAAAGTTTGGTCTTTTCTTCTTGTTCCATTCATTCTCAAAGAAAATAGATGCAATCAACACAACAATTTATCAATTTAAAAAAGGAAAATGTTTTGCATTATATAAATTAATTTATCACATTGAGATTATACCTTATATTGGATTGAGTATAACACTTTGAAATATAATATATGAATACACAAAAATATTAAATATAGGAATGATTAACCAATCACCAACAAAACACACTTTAAAAATATCTTCTTCTCATTTTCCAAATCAGAAGATTTTATTTTCAATATAATAATTTTGTATATTAATATTGTTTTAGTATATTGTTATTGAATCCATACATCATTAGAATTTAAAATATGTAAATCTATAAGAATACTTTAGTTGATGGAAGATTAAGCGGGGTATATTTGATGATTAACTTTGTCTATCATTATTTAACAATATCTTTTAAATGTTAATGTGAGTTATTGTAAGAGGAAAATTTGGAAAAAATATATATTTATTATAATTCGTAAAAGTATTTGATGAATTATTTTAAATTTTACTATCTCTAAAAAAATGTTGATTATATTTTATGATTAAAAAAGTAAATACTATCATTAAATCATTAAATTTGATATTTATGATAATACAAGTTATTGTTCTCATCAATTAAATTATAAAAATATAATTAAAATTTATTTTATAAAATTATAACCAAATTTATATATAAATATTATATCATATTGTTAAAAAATTAATAAAAATTTAATTAAAATTATTTAATTTTCACAATCCATAAAATTAATTTGATATATATAATGTATAATATAATAAATTAATGTGATATATATTATTGATGCATTTTTTCCATATTGATGATACATTAGTTAGTTTGATGCACAATAGTTATTTGTAAAAGCTGTCACATTATCAGTTAGGAGCGTTTATTAATATAATGATTTAATTAACAATAAGGTTGTTATCTATCCTTTTGCTTCAATCAATTGCTGCCACAAAGATGATTAGCGTGATCAACACGATATAAGCATTTCGTTGGACTAAGACATTCACATTTGAATGTTCGATACTGGTCAACATCCTACCCAAATTATTTTAATGTCTTACATTATCTAGATTCATTTCATGGCAATCAAATAAATATATCAGTCAAAAATAGAAATAAATGACAAATTGGAGGAGAATAAACCCTTAAATCAAGAATAGAGGTGTCTATTATTCAACGAGAGATTGGAGCTGGGTGTGTAAAACAGGAAGAGGATGAGGAAGAGTAATAGGAAGGGGAACAGCAGTGGGAGTTGTCGGAGAGTACACCAATATCCCATCTATACGTTTCACGACTTCTTTATTTCTCTGCACCCACCAGTGGGGAGGGATTTGAAGACTTTCAATTAATAAGTCAGAGTTCTTGTTAACAAGGGCTGCGTCTCTTCCTGATGATTTGAAAGGCAGCTTCTTCATCCCTTGAAACCCATCCACTAGGTGTAAATAAACCTCTAAGTTGTGGAAGCTTGCAGGATTAAACGTTTTCTTCAGCACAGGCGAGCTGCTGCTGTCTAAAGTAATCTCTACACCCACATGAACATATGCCCACGGCAGCCATTGCAGAATTTTAGTGAGCCATCCCATTTTCTCGTTTAGAAAAACTCCGGGAACTTTGGGAACCAAGTCCTTTTTGTTTACCAAACGCAAAACTTTGACGCCAATCTCTTCCATATGTTGGGCAAATGGCAGGTTTCCCACACGTGGAGAGGCAAAAGAAAACACTGTCACGGGTATTGAGCTCATTCCCTTTTCATTCATAATTTGTTTGATATCATACGCACTCAGGGTTGCCAACGCAGCTCCCAAGCTGTGTCCGGTGAATGTTATGCTCAAATCTTGTTGTTCGTCTTGGTATTCATTCAATAACCGTGTTATCTCACTGACTGCAATTTCTCTTGCACTGAACCTGCATCTAACAGAGTCCTCGTCTGTGGATGTATAACATTTGAGAAATCCCTTCTCTACCCTAGCATCTGGTTTTGAAATATTGGTTTGGATGTCAGAGCATGCTGTAGCCTGAGATGTGGTAGCAGGAACTAATATGTCTTTGAGGTTTTGCATCCATTCATGGGGAGTTTCAGTGCCTCTCCAGGCAACAACTATGTCACGTCTTCCCAATCTCTTTATCTCATCTGGGTCAGTGCAAACAGCAATAAATCCAATCCAAGAGCCAATGTCACTTGAATCCTCTCCGAAAAAGGAGTTCAAAACACGGGTATTGGCGTATATATATTTGGTGACTTGATACCCACGCCCACATTTAAGCAATTCCAATCTCTGTGAAAGTGAGCTTTTGCTGCGTTTACAATTCCCATAGTATTTTGAAGATTGAGAATTGTCAAAAGAATCATAACATTGCTGTGCGAAGTCACCATATCTGAGAATCTCGGCTTTGAGAAGAGGGTTAATGGGATCAAGCAAACCTTTCCAATGGTTGGCACCCTGAATATCTCTCCATATGTTACCAAGTTGCTCTTGGCTTTTGGTTTCTCCATATCCGTGAAAATTATGATTACCTGCTGATAAATAATATCCAGCGTCCTTCCAATTGCCAATGGCTAATTGATATAATGCCATATTCCGATTGTTTTGGAAGAAAAAATACCTCTGTTTTAATCTCGTAGATGATATTGAAATCTATGTTTGCAAACTTGTTGGGTATAATCTTTGAAGAGCGAAAATATAAATAGGCATTGCGAAGGCCCTCAGATTTGACTATTCTTGGAATTTGGAAATGAAGGCTTCGTGAATCGCGACTGAGTAGAGGCTCCGCGATCGAGGACCGACTGAGCTTACATTGCGTTGTCGTGACCGAGTCGAATCGAGTCCAGTCAAGTGTTTTAACGGTTATCTTACATTGTCGTGACCCAGTCAAGTGTTTTAACGGTTATCTTACATTGTCGTGACCCAGTCAAGTGTTTACTATACACGCCGTACATTTTTTACGCAATCGCAGCCGTTCAATGAGGGCGACGAAGGAATCTTTTATCTCAGTGGTACGTTCGATAGCTGCTTTGTAGCGTATAAGGAATCCTTGCCGTTCAATTATTAATAATAATAATAATAATAATAATAATAATAATAAACCACCTCTCCGATCCTATTTCTTTGGCACGTCTATGCTGGTTTTTATTCTATGTTTCGTCTTTTCTCTTTTTTCATTTTCAATTGATGTCATAACTCACTTTATCGCGCTATTTCTAAATTCCTCTATTTAATCACCCTCACTTAAAAGCTCATCATAAGAGAAAATATTATATTAATCTTTTTAATTGAGGATGGACAAAAGGCTTACTATATGTACTACTTTTTTGAACCTATTTCTTTGATGTCTTTGCTGCTTCTTATTCAATGTTTTGTCTTTTCTCATTTTTCATTTCCAAGTAACTTAATACAATAAGGAACCAATTATAAGCTCATCATAGAGACAATATTATATTGATCCCTTTGAATGAGGATGGACAAAAGGCTTACTGTATGCACTATTTTTTGAACCTATTTCTTTGATGTCTTTGCTGCTTTTTATTCAATGTTCTATCTTTTCTCATTTTTCATTTCCAAGTAACACCATAACTTAGTTTGGCATGCTATTTCCAACTTCTTCCCATGTGTTATAACCCTCGTTTAATCACCCTCCACTAAAATTGTAGCATTCAGATGAAATTTCCTTTTACTACAACATTTCAATAACTTTTTACTAATATTTCAATCCTTACGAATCAATATAACATTGACACTTATGTTATGTACTAAAATTTATGTTTTGAAATGTAAAATAAATTTATATTTAAAAATTTCACGTTGAAAAAACTTTAAAAATACATTACTTATCCAATTAAATTTAATATTGGTCATATATATACACACACTTTATTAATTTTATGTGTGTTTAATTATCTACATTTAAAAATTATCCACATATATATATTAGTTGTAAAATTATACAAAGTCTCTGTGCATTTATGTATTATTCACCTAGATTATGAGCTTCTTACCTTATTGTATTAGTATGGGTCCATACAAAGTAAAGAGTTACAAATATATGTGGTTTGTAGAAACGGGTTATGTATGTATGCATAGAAAACTATGAGATGAGCCTTTACTAGTATCCCATTGCCCTATTATATTGAAATGGTCATTTTGTATTGATATTGGTGGTTCCAATATCATGAAATAATCTATGAGATTTTGAGTTTGGTTACATTTTATGTTGGTGTGGTCTTGGAGATGAGACTTTATTAAGAGCCTACTTATTGTTGTATTGAAATGAGTTCTTTGTATTCATATGGGTAGATGGAATATCATGCATCCAATTTATGAAAATAGAAGCATGGTATCGATACTTGGACTTGTCAAGACACATAACTCATGTTGATTTATTTTAGGATTAGGGTTAGCACCAAAAATCAACAAGTTAAAATAAATCATAAAATATACTAAGTTTCATTAGAATTTTTTTTTCAAGCCACAATAATTTAGCTTAACATTTGCTCAAATATGTCTAATAAATCTAATGTGTTAACCCTTAACTAGTAATGTGCTTATGTGTTGGCCTTTTGAGCGAAATGAGAAAAATAGATTATTTTTGACGTAATTTTAAACTTTGTTTTAATGGTTTTACTTAGATCAGTCTTTAGTGAGATGACCATGATGAGATAAGTTGGTAAGGGTTTGGATATTATCCATCAGGGTGGTATCTTAGTTGATGTGGCAAAAGCAAGAGTTCTAATAGAAGATAACATTATATAGTGAGAAATATACCTTAATAGTGGAATTGGTGATGTTATTCACCTTATACAAATACGATTAGATGCCATATTGTTCATATGAACAATTGACACCTTATTCCATGGGTGAATTAATTTAATGAATTTTCATTACATATTTAGTGTGGATTGTTATTCTTGTGACCATAAGGTAATATAAAGATACTTCATGGCCATTAAAAATATAATTGTGAGAAGAGAATTAAGGCCACATAAGTATAAATTGGCTATGTGATCATTATTTAAATGATAAATTTAAATTATAATTGAAATAGCAATAAGACACACAGTGGAAGCCACTATACATAATACAATTATGATAAACACAAAATAAGCCATCAGTAAAATGGAAACTATGGCAGATGAACACTTTGCAATGAAAAAACCTCAATGAAATATAAAGTTAAAATGGTTGAAAAGTTTGTAATAAAATAACCTTTGAAAAAATAAAATGAAATTTTTTTTTGACAAGTGACAAAAGTTAATTAGATAACCTACCAAAAATTAAATGGAATAGAAAAATGATTAACCACAATAAATATTTAATTCATAACAAGAAGGATTCCACATTCCTTAATTCATGTAACTTGACCAAATGACTATATGTGGTTCCAATAATTAATCGTTGCCATGGCTCACATGTTTACATAGACTAACATTTATACAAAAAATACATCATTTCCCATAATTATACCTTCATGAGACTTCACTAAAATTTATACCTTCACTATTTAAAGCTAAGGTCATGTGGATACTATATATGATGTATTTTTATGACGTCCAGTGTTTTGAAAAAGATTAAAATATTATGGACCATTGGAAAATCTTCCACGATCCTCTTGATGAACATTGTTTGACCAGAACTGGTGGCATAGTTTTTGAGATATCCTTGGTAGATTCATGACTTTCCTTCATAAAAAATTCATGTCATGTGGCTATTATATATGATGTATCAGTATATCACCGCTACTATAAGCTGTCTTAAGAAATAATTTCATGGTGTTTATAAAATCAATTATTCTTCTTATTATTATTTTTAAATGTTAAAGTTAAATATATAATTATTATTATTTTGGAAGTGGACGATATTTGTATCATATAAAAATTTTTGAAAGAAAAGTGGTAATGTGTAATGAGGACTAAAAATAGAACTCTTATTACCAACTATTACTTATAATTTTGTTCATAATAATATACGTTATATTTATTGTTTTGGGCTTTAAATATTATTGTTTCTAGATAAATGAGTATGATTATTTATATTTTATATAGACATACTAATAGTTCAAGATGAGATTGTAAAATTTATTAATTGCTCTGACTCTTTACAAGGTTTTATCAAATTCATTTCCAAGAAATAATATTGAATATAGACACTGTTCTAACTACGTCAACTTCAATAATTATTGATATTCAATCCATAATAATTTTATTGTACTTTTTCATAGCCACTATTGTAGTTACTTATATTCTTGTTGAATGCTAATGTTTGACATTGTTGTCGATTATGTTGGAACCATGCCAAAATGAGTTGTTGGTTAGTTGTTGCAAGTAAAATAGGAAGATAAAGATTTTCTATTATTTTTAAGTTAATTTTAAATGTTTTTTTCAATTTCTTCATTTCCATTGGAATAAATTGGCATAATAACCCCACTTACAAGTTAAGTGTATTTTAATCATTTTCTCTATTTAGATTCTATTTGTTTATGTTTTTTTATTTCAAACATTAGTTTTAAATTGTTGTTATAACAACATATTCATATAGTAGTAACAATTACTTTCCTTCTCAATATTTCAGGTAAAAGATGCAGGCTTTATAATTAATTAGTGAAGTAGAAATTATAATTTAGTAATTTAATCTCACATCTCAAAATAATCCTAACCAATTGTAACAAGTCCTTTAATTCTATTATTTCTATGTAATCAATTTATAATAGTAACAATTTGATTTGATTTCTAATAATTCATCTTAATTAAGGAACTCATACATATATACAACTAAAAAGGGAGGTGTTTAAGAGGACCGAGTTTAAGCAATTTCCATCCATCAAAGTAATTTATATTAGTTTTTCCCTTTATTTATATTTCCACAATTCATTTTAAATAACTCACGATTTAATTACTTGAATTCTTTTTGAATTAATTGGAATTCAATTACTTTCCTACTTTTAAATTTTTAAAAAATTTATTTATATAAAAAATATACAAGATTAATTTTAATACTTATTAATTTTTAATTTATATTTCATAACTTTTATTATAATTTTATTTTATCTAATTTATAATTCATTAAATATCTATTTTCCATTATCTATATATAAAAATATATTATAATTTAATCACTCAATTATACAAAAGTAGATTATAATTTAATCACTCAATTAATCAAGAACCATAATGATTCATAAATAATACATACGCATAGTCAAAACGTATGTCCTTGAATTGTAAGATTAATTGTATTCAGCTATATATTTGGCATCATTATCAGATATGTTTTAGGTATTAGGATTGTTAAAAATTTGAGTTAGGATTACATTTAAGGGGAAAACTCTCGGACAACTCCCACTGCTGTTCCCCTTCCTATTACTCTTCCTCATCCTCTTCCGGTTTTAAACACCCAGCTCCAATCTCTCGTTGAATAATAGACACCTCTATTCTGGATTTAAAGGTTTATTCTCCTCCAATTTGTCATTTATTTCTTTTTTTAACTGATATATTTATTTGATTGCCATGAAATGAATCTAGATAATGTAAGACATTAGAATAATTTGGGTAGGATGTTGACCTGTATCGAACATTCAAATGCGATAATGTGTTACTGCGAATGTCTTAGTCCAACGAAATGCTTATATCGTGTTGATCACGCTAATCATCTTTGTGGCAGCAATTGATTGAAGCAAAAAGATAGATAACAACCTTATTGTTAATTAAATCATTATATTAATAAATGTTCCTAACTGATAAAACGTGGAGAAACAAAAACGTGACAGCAACCCCATTTTTAACGGTGATTTCCCATTTATTTTAAACCGCAACGCCCAGATAATGTGATCAGTCCTATTACCAGGCAAAAATTTACTTTGAAATTACCGTATATGCGAAAATGAATATTTGTGAAGTTAAACGGTTTCGAAGAAGTTTAATATTTTAGAACTTTATTAACAAATAGATTTTATTTAATCTTTTAGAACTTTATTATCAAATAGAGTTTATAATTTAAAATTATTGATTAATCAATAAAGATAATTTATTTATTTTTAAATGTAAATAATTATTTTCCTTAAAAATTGTATTGAATGAAGTATAATATTTTACGTATACTTTATAAACTCTAAAAAAATATATTAATTATATATATATTTTTTAATTTATATTAATAATGGTATTACAATTTATGTTTTAGTTTAATTAAAATTTTGTAAATATAGTTGTTTTGTTGTTTGTTTGTTTTTTTTGTTTTTTTTTGGATATTAAATATAATATGGTATTAGGTTTTTAAATACTTGTATATTTAATATTTCAAAATTTGTTAAAATAGTATTTAAGTGTGTATTGGATTTTAGTTTTTATTATTTTAAGTTCTTTTTAATATATTATAATTAATTAATGTGTTTTTTAAATGTATGTTTAGATTTATTTTTTCATGTAAATCTAGGTGAGTTGTACGGTGATGATGAGGGGCAATGACAAGGTATGTTAGGTGATATCATACACTAAAGCCTATATAAAAAATAATATTATTTGGGTCTCTTAAGATTGTGGTGGTAGAGGATGGATTTAGGGTTACACATGACTAATTTAGGGTTTGTTGGGCCAGCACCAACATTGGACGCATAACCTAAATTATAAATCCATGCTTCTTGGTGTTGGCCCTAAGGGTTTTTATTGCCAGTATTTGAGGCTTGAGGTAAATTCATTTGCAGGTATTTTTCTTTTTCATTTTGCATGTTTTTATTTATTAGTCAGTTTTAATATGTATTTGTTTTGAGTATGAAATTTTATTTTTATTACTTGACAACTATGTTGAAGTCTGGAACTAATGTACTTAAAAGGCCTCAAACCCATTGAATCTAATTTGTAGAAATATTTCTTGTCATACTAAATCATGTTCATGAAATGTATTAAATTTAAAGATTTTTGGGTGAAATGATATCATACAAGTGGTTTATTTGCATCATAATAGGAGTGTGCATCAGTATATCATGAGCACATGGCACAAAACAACACCTTATATTAGTGATGATTCTTATATTCATTTTAAAAGGTCATTGTCTAATTTTTTAATAAAGACCGGATAATACAAGTCTACTATTTGGGTACTCCAATTTATTATTTTCCTAAGTTAGGTTATTGAACTTCATATTCTTGTTAATTTATTATTATTACAGCAATAATATCAATAATGTTAGATGTAGAATCCATTAATGTCTAGGGGAACTATTTTTATCTATCCTTCGGCTTTTCTTGCACCATGGGGGTAATTGCTAGTATAATTGGAGTGATTCCTTGTAGATATGGAAAGGGTTATTTATGAAATGAGAGGATTTCAAATCATCTCAAATTATAGCATGTTTTCTATTTTTATATCTATGTTTTTTTTTCAGAATTATGTGCTACCTAAAAAATCAGCCCTCTAGATACCTTCTTGGAAGGGATAACTAAGGTTGTAATTTAAATTTTTGAAGGCATTTATTTTATATAGCCAATATGTTTTCTATCTAATATCCAACCCCATAAAATATTTTTCTATGTAATTAGAGAAAATAAACTAAAGTAACATTTTTTTTTGTAGGAATACCAAATTGGTAGCATGAAATAAATAAAGATATCAAGGTTAAATAAACATAATTGTTAATTTATTTTGATCTATTACCATAATCCATGTAGATATACCTTTGATTTATTGATTCAAATGTACAAGGCAATGCAATCATTAGTAAGTGGACTAGAAATGATATCACACTTGACCCCTAACCATAAGTCACAGTGCTTCTTTTTAGAATCAGAATCTTTCATGACCCGTAACCATAGGTCACAGTGCTTCTTTTTAGAATTAGAATCCTTCATGACCCATAACCATAGGTCAAAATGATCCGTCATCCCTTCTAACCCCTAACCATAAGTCATTCATTACATTTGTTTCTTGATCTTAACAAAAAAATCTCGTCCTATATTTGAGTCGTAAAATTTTTATAACTAAATATAACAGGTTGTCAAATGCATAAATGACGCATACAGATTTATAGGGGAAGGAACCAAATACAAACTATAACAACAAATGTTATTTCTTATTAGAGTTTGTTTTGTTTAATAATAAATAATAAATAACTTCAAAACTCACACAAACTAAATAAAACACTAATTAAATTGAAAAAACACAAATATTATTTATCTTATATCTTTTACATCTTTTAGGGGGTTTCATATTTTGACACTTGTTAAAATTTAAAATAAATATAAAACACTTATTTTCATACATATTAAATTGAACTCAAATTTTTATTAGTACCTTCCCCTCATGTATTATTATTTTCACCAATTCTTATTAATCAAATTTTACTCTTGGACTAACAATAGGATATTAATGAACCCAAAAACTAACAAGACAAATAAAATTACCAATAGGTTAAAATTCTGAACAATAAATTGTATTGATTTATATTCAATGACTTGAAATAATTATAAACCCAAACCATTACTAAATAATCCTCAACTCAAAAATTAGAGTTTACATGCAAAATAAAAACTAAAATCTAAAAAAACATGTATATTTTTAGTAGCCATTATTTATAGTAAGTTTTGCATGCAAGCATGCACAACTCTAAAAATTTTCCTAAATATCCTATATTTTAAAATTAGCCTATGGGATTAAATTCAATTGAATTTGATGTCTAGTTATAAAAATATTCAATTTCTAAAAATAGAAAATTCCCCAAAAAACCATTAAATGTTAATTTTGGACCCTCAAATGATCACGTTTAGCCTTCAAAAAATATCAAAATCAAATCTAAGGGGATAGACCTAATTATTTTAAATGTTAAAATTAGCCTATGAGATGAAATTCAACTAAATTTGACGTTTAATTCTAAAAATCCACAATTTATTAAAATAGAAAATTCTTGAAAGAATCATTGAATGTTAATTTTGGACCCTCAAATGATCACGTTTGGCCTCAGAAAAATATCAAAATCAAATATAAGGAGATAAAAACACCATAGGGTAGAATCAAAATTTTCAATATGATCATTTTGGCATGTAAAAGAGCTCAAATGGAGTTATGGGTCAAAGGTTATGGCCTCCAAAAGGTTGGCCTATTTTTTCTACATTATTTTCCTCTGGTTAAAAATAACTCAGCTCCTATGAGTTGCCTTGATTATACTATTACCATTTTTATTTGTCAAAATTATTCAACTCCTATTATGTAATCCAAGTGTTTTCTTCTTACTGCAATCTTTCCCACTACACCAAATACCTATTATAATTTCCTTACATTGTGCTCACTATCTTCATATACAAAACTTGTACTATTTTTTCTTTCTTTTTCTTTGCAACTTATTTCTCCCAATTTATTTATTTATCTTCGTCACCTTCATCATCTTTTCCTTTGAATTCATATAACTATAAAACATTAAATATCATAGATATATCAAAGTTCTATGGTAAACTCACCTCATATGCATTTTTATTGATTTTCTTCACAATTCTACATGGTCTAATTTTCTTGTAATTCAAATTATTGTATGTGCCTTTTGGAAATATTTATTTCCTCAAGTAAACCATTACTAACTCTCCTTCTTCAAGTACCTTTGATCTTCTTCTAACATCTACTGTTGCTTTATATTTCTTGTCACTTTCTTTCAAATTTCTTCTTACTCCTTCTAACTATTGCATATGTTCTACAAACTCTTCTACATCATGACTAAATCGATAATTATACCAAATCTAAAATACCAATAGGATTTCTCCCATAAAAATTTTGAAATGGTGACTTTCTTGTTGATCTATTCACTGAACTATTATATACAAAATCAGCTTGTGGTAAAGTCAAGTCCCATTTCTTGGGCTTCTCTCTCATTATGCATCTCAATAAATTTCTTAAGATCCTATTCACAAATTCTATTTTCCATATTTTTTTGTGTGATATGCACTATTGAATTATAGCTTAGTACCCATCTTCTTCCACAAAGTCCTCCAAAAATGATTTAAAATTTTTGTGTCCCTATTTGAAGTTATAGTTTTTGGAACACCATACAATCTCACAATATCCCTAAAAAATAATTTTGTAACTCTAGTGGCATCATTGGTTTTTTACATGAAATAAAATGAACTATTTTAGAAAATCTATCTTCAATAACAAATATTGAATCATTAACTCTCTATGTGTTTGGCAATTCCAACACAAAATCCATACTCAAATCTATACATAATGCTTTTGAAACTGGTAATGGTATGTAAATCCTAGTATTTTGTGCATGTCCTTAGCCACCTGACAAATTCTACACTTTGAAACATACCTTGTCACATCTCTCTTCATTATTTTCCAAAAATACTTTTCCTCTACCAAAGCTATTGTCTCTATCTTACCAAAATGTCCAGCCAAACCACCACTATGTAATTCTCTTATTATATTGTCTCATACAGACCCAAATGGAATGCACAATTGTTTCCCTTTAAACAGATAACCTTTTTGTATAAGATACTCATCATGAATAATATTTGTCCTATCTGTTAATGAATTCCCACACTTCTTAACTACCTTACTAAAATATGGATTAGTATCATATAATTATTTAATAGCTTCACATCTAACTACTTCACTCACCATAGTAGTTAATAACTCTATCCTCTTGCTTAATGCATTAGATACATGATTCTATTTTTTTAATTTATTCTTCAACACAAAATAATACCCCTGTAAGAAAGAAACCCGCTATTCAACTTCTTTTGTGTATTCACATACTTCAAAGCTTCATGATCTGTAAACAGTATAAACTCCTCTAGCACCAAGTAATGCCTCCAATGTCTTAATGATTATATAATTGCATAAAGTTCAACATCATAAGTAGAATATTTTATTCTTACCTCATTCAATTTATCACTGAAATATGCTCTTGGTTTTCCTTCTTGACTCAACACAACACTAATTCCCACAAATGAAGCATCACAATAAACCTTAAATACTTTGTTAAAATCTGGTAATGCTAAAATTGGCTTTTATATAATCTTCTTCTTCAAAAATTCAAAAGCCTACTATGGCTGCTCTAGTCCATGCAAATTTCTTTCCTCCCATTCAATCTATTATTGGTGCCACAATACTACTAAAAATTTTAACAAATTTTCTATAAAATGTTGCTAAACCATCAAAACTGTCAGAAATCTAGAACAACAAATAGCTCTGATACCACTTGTTAGGATTAGAAGAAAAATTGATTACCTTGTAGAAGCAACTAAACACAAAATTTAACCAGAAGTAACAAGTAACTAGAAATCAGAAACAACACAAAATTTGAGAGACAATACAATCTTGTATTTAACTCATCCAGAAGGAAATACAATAAAGAGATTACACTCTTCCAACACCTCTTGGGTGTACCAATAACTCTCCCTCAAGATTTCTTTCTCTCACAACCAATTACAACCACAACTCAAACACAAAGTTGTACCCTCCACCAGTCAGTAACAATACTGCCAGTCAAACGAGTACTCAAAGTACTCCAAGTAGATCTCCCTTGATCTTGCAATAACTTGCAAATCAAATGATCTTACTTACCATGTAGATCTCCCCTAATCTTGCTATACCATAGATCAACCTGGTTTTGCACACCTGTAAACCTAGATCTTACAATTGAAAAGATCTCTTTCTTGTCCTTGATTACAATATAGCCCCATGGGTTTATTATATACATCCCATGCAAACAATAATTAGACTTCTAATTACCATAATTAGAAACATAAACTCAAGACTAAAATTAGTATTTTACATGCAAACAAACTATCCATCTAAAATAAGACCAGTTCTGAAAGTGCATGCACACACAGGCTACCGACGTCGATTCCTATTTGACCAATGTCGACCGACCTATAACCGATGTCAGTTATTGTGAACACTGAAGATGACCGATTTCAGTTGATTAGACCGATGTCAATTGCTCTACAACTTAGCAACCTCCTCCATTTGCATCAGTGAAGCTTTTAGCTCCACAACCTAACAATCTCCCACTTAGAGATAAATAGCTGCACCTGTACCTATACCTGTACATCATCTAATTTTGTTTCCTGGCATGTATCCCTCTTCAAGTTCAACTTTGAAGACCAATCACCACATATCCTGTGGTGTTACTCCTGTGATCCAAGTAACCTGCCATATCTGAATCTACATACACATGTAGAGAATTCCCTAACCCTGCATAACATGTTAACCTATTGTTGGTCCCTCTCAAATACCTGAGAATCCACTATACTGCTTTTCAGTGCTCCTTTCTCACATTGGCCACAAACTTGCTGACAACACCCACTACTTGGGCAATATCAGTTCTAGTACATACCATGCACTTAACCTCATCATGTGAATTGGGACACTATTTTGTGAACTATCCATCCATAGGTGTGCTAATCGGTTTTGCATCCTGCATCTTGAACATTACCACTACCTTATTCACACAATCATCCTGAGACAACATCAACCTATGATCTTTCCTATCTCTAGGAATACTCATGCCAAAGAATTTTGCTGCTCCTAAATTCTTCATGACATACCTCTAAACTAACTTTACCTTTAACTCAGCAACTCCCTTCATGTGTGACCCTAAAACAAGCATACACCCAACATACAGTAACAGAATAATGTAGCTAATATTATTCAACTTGGTAAAGGAAACACAATGGTTACATTGACATTGACTAAAGCCATGCTTTGTCATACACTTGTCAAACCTCTATTGTCCTACAGCCTGCTCAAGACCATATACCCTGGCCTTTTGTCTCACGTGTCCATTCTTTCTCTTCTTTAACCTAGGAATCCATTCATCTTTAAATGCTTTCTTTTTGACTGGAAACTCTACCAAATCTTTCATTTGGTTCTCATCCAAGGAATCAACTTTCTCATTCATGCCATGCTCCCACTGTTTCCTAGATTCTACCTGCTCTGCTTCATTAAAACTTCCTGGTTCTTGACCATCAGTGAGCAACAAGTAGTCTAAAGAAGGGGAATAATGAATTTGAGGCTTACTCACCCTTTTAGTCCTCCTCATGGGCATTTAAGACTCCTTGACAGCTTGATGTCTACCTAAAATCCATTTTTTGGTCGACCCTGGTCTGCACCCGATCAATGTTGATTCCACTTGATTGCCAACACTGGTTCCCTAACCGATGTCAGTGTCCACCTGGTCATCAACATCAGTTCCCTAACTGATGTCAGTCACCACCTGCTCAACACCACCAAGTCTAGTATGCACATGATCGACGTCGATACCTGCTTGTTCGACGTCAGTTCCACCTGACTGATGTCGGTAACTATGTTTTCCTGTGAGTGATGACTTTTTACTCATGAGCTTACCTTGGATCATAACCTTGTCTAAACTTCCCTAATCAGAATTATTCAGCCCCTTGAGCTGATCTCTATCCATCATCTCCTCCTTGAAAACCAAGGCTTTCCTATTCTTCTCAAAAACATCAGATTTCCTCTTTGTGCAATAGACCCGATCCTTTCTTGTAACATGAGTTTCAAGAAACCTCACTTTCTTATGTTGCTTACAAAAATCTTGATCTATGCTTCTTGAATCTGAACTCTTACCTTTTGACTCAAGAACATGCATCCCCTTCTTATTCATGTGACCAAGCCTACAGAGCCACATCTTTGCATCTACATTTGAAGTAGATAAACTAGAAGGAGAATCAGTAATACAAGTAGATAGATAAAAAGTACCTACTTTCTTACCTCTTGCTAAAACAAGTGCACCCTTGGAAACCTTCTAAGAATCCACTGTGAGAGTTACTGTGCATCCCTCATCAACCAACTTTCTAATAGAAATCAAGTTCCACTTCAAGACTGGGACATGCATGACCTCCTTCAACACCCATGTGTTGTCTGTCTGCAATTTCAGCTACACTTTCCCTTTGCCAACCATTTGACAAGGCTTACCATCCCCTACATAAATATCTCCAAAGTCTCCTTGGACATATTCATGAAAAAATTCTCTATTTGGGGTTGCATGGAAAGAGGCACTAGAATCTAAAACCCAAGATTACACTTTATCCAAGGAACATACAAGAGCATCCTGTGCAACAATATCTGCAACATCTGCTTCTTCATTTCTTTCATGCTGATATTCAACCAACTTGCAATTTTTCTTTATGTGCCCTGCCTTTCCACAATTCCAGCAGATTATTTTGCCATACCTGGATTTGGATCTCCTTCCTATCTTTGACCTTGATTTCCCTTGCTCGATCTTCTCTCTTTGCCTTCCCCTAATTTCAAAACTTAAAGCATTACCTGATGATTCACTTGTGCTTTTCCTTCAAATTTTTTCATTCAATATTACACTAACAACATCATCAACTTTCAAGATATTTGAAGCAGACGCAGTATTACTAACTATGATTACCAAACTATTCCAACTTTCAGGTAATGAGCATAAGATTAAGAGAGCCTCAATTTCATCATCAAAAGCAATATTGACTGAAACTAACTGATTTACTAATCCATGGAAATCACTAAGATGACTGTGTACCAATCCACCATCCAACATTTGCAAATTAAATAATTGCTTCATAAGAAATACCTTATTCGAAGCTGAGAGTTTTTCATATAAATTTTTCAAAGATTCCATTAACTCTACCATTGTCTTAGCCTATGATAAGTTGGAAATCACAGATGATGCCAAGCTCAACCTTATAGATCCCAGAGCCTTTCGATCAAGAACCTTCCATTCTTCATCTTTCATATCCATGGGATTGCTTGCAACCCCACCCAACGGTAAGTATAGATCTTTTTGATACAGATAATCTTCTATCTGCATCCTTTATAATTGATAATTCTTTCCATTGAATTTATCCATTTTTAGCTTACTTTCTTCTGCCATTGCTTTACTCCCACTCAATCAAAAACCCCTGAGAGTGACCTGTAATCAAACACAAACGTGCTCCAAACTAGGCTCAGATGAACCTACAACCCCGCTCTGATACCACTTGTCAGGATCTAGAACAAACATAGCTCTGATACCACTTGTTAGGAATCTAGAACAACAAACAGCTCTGATACCACTTGTTAGGATTAGGATCACAATTGATTACCTTTTAGAAGCAACTAAACATGGAATTTAACTAAAAGTAACAAGTAACTAGAAATTAGAAACAACACAAATTTTGAGAGACAATACAATCTTGTATTCAACTCATCTAGAAGAAAATACAATAAAGAGATTACACTCTTCCAACACTTCTTGAGCGTACCAGTAACTCTTCCTCAAGAGTTTTTTCTCTCACAACCAATTACAACCACAACTCAAACACAGAGTTGTACCCTCCACTAGTCAGTAACAATACTGCCAATCAAATAAGTACTCAAAGTACTCCAAGTAGATCTCCCTTGATCTTGCAATAACCTACAAATCAAATGATCTTACTTACCATGTAGATCTCCACTGATCTTGCTATATCGTAGATCAACCTGGTTTTGCACACCTGCAAACCTAGATTTGAAAATCGAAAGGATCTCTTCCTTGTCCTTGATTACAATACAACCCCATGGGTCTATTATATAGATCCCATGCAAACAATAATTAGACTTCTTATTACAATAATTAGAAATGCAGACTCAAGACTAAAATTAGTCTTTTACATGCAAACAAACTGTCTGTCTAAAATAAGACCAATTTTGGAAGCGCATGCATACACAAGCTGTCGACATCGGTTCCTATCTGACCGATGTTAGCTGACCCATAACTGATGTCAGTTATTGTGAACATTGAATATGATCGACGTCGGTTGATCATACCAACGTCGGTTGCTCTGCAACTTAGCAACCTCCTCCATTTGCATTAGTGAAGCTTTTAGCTCCACAACCTAACAGAAACTTCTTACCTTTGTAATGATTTTTGGAATAGGCCACTCAAAAATTGTTTTTATCTTTTCTTCATCCATTTTCACACCATCTGCTAAAATTACAAATCCCAAAAATACCAAACTATTTTTCATAAACCTGCACTTCTTCAAATTTGCATGCAACTTCTCCTTTCTTAACAAATCCATTACCATTCTCAAATATTGTAAGTGTTCTTCTTTAGTCTTACTGAATATCAAAATAAATAACTACAAAATTATTAATATATTCTCATAGCACTGTATTCATCACCCTCATAAATGTGCTAAGTGCATTAGATAATCTGAATGGCATCACCATCCACTCATATAACCCATCCCTAGTATTGAAAGTATTTTTCCACTCATCTCCTTCATGAATTCAAATTTTATAATAACCACTCCTTAGATCTATCTTGGTAAAATATTTTTCTCCTACAAGCACATCCATCATATTATCTAAACAAGGTATAAGAAACCTTACTTTATTATAATTTTATTAAATTCTCTACTATCCACACACATTTTCGATTCTCCATCTTTCTTTCGAGTTAGCAAATCTAGTGTTGCACAAGGACTCATACTCTACCTTATCACTTTTTTCCTTAGCAATTCAATTACCTGTTTATCTAATTTTGTATATTTTTTTGGACTCATCTTATAAGCTGCTTGATTGGGTAGAGTTGATTCTAGAATCAAACCAATGTGATGTTGTATATCTCTCTTTGGAAATAAATCATCTAGTAACTCATCAGGCATAACATCTACATATTCTTTCAATACTCTTGTTGCTTTTATTGGTATTGGCACCATTTCTATTTCTTCATTCTTTACTACTAATGCATAACAGCCACTTATTACCTTCATATCTTAGATAAATTCGTTAGTAGAGAGCATACTTTCTATCTTTTCTTCCTCTTTAACAGGTAACAAAATTACCTTTGTACCTCCTTTTCAAGAAGTGTACGTGTTCTTTGCTCCATCATGAATTAATTTCTTATCAAATTTCCATAATCTTCCCAATAACACATGACATGCATCCATCAAAATAACATCATAGCATATTTCATCATTATAACTCTTTCCTATAGAAAAATTGATTAAGCACCTTTTATTTATTGTAACTCATTCCCTTTCTTAAACCATGAAATTTGATAAGGATTAGGATGATTTTCACATTAAAAATTTAGTTTCTCAATCATTTCTTTAAAAACCATATTTTCATAACTACCACCATCTATAATTACTTTGCAAACCTTTCCACCCGAAGTACATCTTGTTCAAAAAATATTTGATCAAAGACATGCATCACCACCTTCTTTATTATACACTTTTTCCTTCCTTAAAGTGATCATGGTTCTTCTCACCATGAGATTCTATCCAACATCTACTAGTGCAACTTTAATATTTTTCTCTTCTATTTCAGCCTCAACTAGATTTAATCTTAGGTGATCTTCTTTTCTCCTTTCTTGATCTTGATACAGTGGACATTCAAAGAATCTATACCCTTATTCTCCACATATATAACATATATAAGATCTACGTTGATTAATAAATCATCCTTTAATACCACCATAACCTCAGCCTCTCTGAAATCATCTTCCTCTTTGTTGGTATTGAAACCCTTACCTATTATCATCTTGTCTTTCTGCACCACATGATGATTCACCTTTATTGGAATTAAAGCCACTTCTGATGGTATTAAAACCACCTTATCCCCTTATTAGATGGAATCCACCTCTTTCTAGACTAGGAGATGTCCTTTTAAAATTCTATCTATTTTTTTTCTTCTGCCTTCAAAGCTAATTTATAAGCCTCCTCCACGTTAATTAGTCTATGAATGTTTAATTCATCTTTAATAGAAAATATCAAACCATTTTCATACGTTGCATCCATTTTCTCTTCTGTTTCATCATGCTTCACTCATATACAAAGATTATACAATTCATCTATATACTCTTGTATATTTTGATCTTTTTGCCTCAAATTTTAAAATCTTCTATATATGGTTTGTGCATAATCCACAGGAAGAAATTTATCTCTTAGCTTTTTTTCCATCTTTTTACACAAATTAATATTTTCTTTACCTTTTCTCTATCTCTCTTTCTATAGGTGATCCCACTAAATCATTACATGATCTTTCAATTTCATGCATGAAAACTTTACCTTCTTGTCTTCTCTCATAGTCTTCCACTCAAATAACTTCTCCATGTTATTCATCTAATCTATCAGTTCATCTAGTTTTAAATTTTCTCTATAATCTGAAACATCAACCTTGATTCCTTCATTTATTCCATATAAATCTTGAACCATCCTCTCTTCCATTGATGGTGGTTTCTCTTGTTCTTCTTCTTCTTGGTGAACTTCTTCATCATGATCTATGTCTTCCTCATCGCCACCTTGTTTTCTTGGTTGATTGGTAATAACCTCTATTAATTGTTGAACTTGAATTTTCAGCTTTTATACAGTCTGATTCATTTGTGCAACACCTCCTCATCCTCTTGCCATTTTTTACTCTTCAAATATTTGAACTTACTCTGATACAAAATAATGAACCTAAAAACTAACAAGAGAAATAAAATTACCAATAGGCCAAGATTCTAAATAATAACTTGTATTGATTAATATTGAATGACTTGAAATAATTAAAAACCCAAACCATGCTTAAATAAGCCTCAACTTAAAAATTAGAGTTTACATATAAAATTTTAAAAAAACTAAAATATAAAAAAACATCTATTTTTAGTAGCCACTATATATAGTAAGTTTTTCATAAAAGCATGTGTGGCTCTGAAAATTTCTCTAAATATCCTAAATACTAAAATTAGACTATGGGATAAAATTCAACTAAAGTTGACATTAAGTTCTAATAATATATAATTTTTAAAAATACAAAATTTCTAAAAAAATCATTAAATGTTAATTTTAGAACCTCAAATGATCACGTTTAGCCTCCAAAAAATATCAAAAAAAATCTAAGGGGATAGAGAACCTTAGTGAAGAACTAAACTTTTGGATATGGTATTTTTATCATGTGAAAGACCTCAAAAAAATTTAAGGTTCAAAATTTATGTCCTCCTGAAGGTTGACCTATTTTTTCTGCCTCAAATCTGTTGGTGGATATAAGTAGAAATCATTTCACAATGTTTGGTATAAAGTGTCAATAAACTACTATTTTTCCAAGTTATAGTTAACTAATGAATAATTGGTCTCTAATTTAACCAATCATGGGGATTTATTTAATTTATGTTAATGATAGTCCCTTTCATAATAGCATGGACATGAGTGACATTTACCATGGAAAATGGGAATGAACGGTGTCCTACTATTATGCAAGAAAAGATAATAAATACAGTTATAGCGTATTGATTTTGCCATAAAATATGGATGGATGGTAAGTAATGAACATTGAAGAAAAATATATTTTTTTAGTCTAGTTTTGTTGATTCTTCCTTCAAAAACATTAAAAAAAAATTCATTATGTGCATGACTTAACAAACCATTGACAATGTTGTAGAGCACTTTCAAACTTCTATTTTCCACTCCTAATTGCTTTGATATTACTATTAACAAGAAAGTATTTTATGGTCTTTGTAAATTTATTTTCTTAAAATTTATTGAAATTGATATAGTAAAAAATTAGTGAACTATAAATTAGCAAGATTTGACTACCTATTCAAACTACAACTCTTTATAGTTATTTGTTATTTGTGGACCATTCTGCAAGAATTATTTATTTATTTAGAATTGAATTTATTCATAAATGATAAAAAACTAAATACTACTTACTAATTTGTAATATGCAAATGCAATATGGGAGCTTTAGAATGATTGGCTAAACTCAACACAAGACCCAAAATTTCATTAATGAGACTACACACTGGTGGTATCAACTAGATAGAAGATGAGATTAAGGCAATCATCCAAATATTATTCTTGAGACATAAAATCAATAAATTCCTTATCAGATTACACCTAAATATCCTATGAAAGATTTAAAATTCCCTCTAAAACTAGTCTATGTGTTATTTTATAATATAGTTTGTACTAATCAACCAAAAAAATCAGCCTAAATCTCTAGATAGCCTAAGCCTAAGTTCAACTATAGTAGGATTATTGAAAAACTGCCCTTTAGTATAGCTGTGGTGACCCATACGAGTAGGATCGATCAGAAAAATTTATTTTTGTGTAGTAAAACTCAACATTGAAACCAAATCTTCCATAATAATATCCTACATAATGAAATGAAAAATAAAATATAAAAATTATAAAATGTTACAATAATATAGTTTTTTTTATAAGTTACAATAGTATATTTAAAACATCAATAAGGTAAAGGGTTTAATAGTTGACCATAATCTTAAACCTAATGGAACTAATTCCATTATATGCATTTTTTTGTGGGAACATCACTTAGACGCAATCTTACTAATTCTATAATATGAGTTTTTTTCTAGAAACATCTAAGGTGAGCACTTCTCATGGTGAAGGTAGGTCACCCATCTTTGTAAAGATACATGTTGCAAAGGATAATAGTGACACTTAAATTTAATGTCTTCTAGGTGTTAGTGATGATTATTTAATGAAAATATAGGCTTACCAATGCATTTTTTGTTTAAATTAGTTTGTGTATTTTTCTTGTCCATACAAAATTGTGGAATTAAATTACAACATTGGGATCCTATTTAAATAATAGGTGCACTGATATTGACATCCATCTAAATAATCTGGAACTATGTTCCATCCATACATGTCCATTATAACAAAAATGACTAAGTTTATAGCTAGTAGCATAATATGTTTTTATTATTATATTTATGGAGAATGCCCTAAAATAATTCTCTAGCATGGTGTACAATGATATTTCAATAGGATAATATATGGGAAACCATTCTATTTTTTAAAAAAATCAATATTTAAAGATCTAATAAAGCAAAGTTTGACACATAAAAAAATTCTTGTGGTTTGATAAGCATTTAAAATTGAGTGGATGTCTTTATGTCATTAAACCCATAAACTATTTTCATGAGTTTTGAAATGTAGTTGGTAGTTGATAGATAAAAGATCTCAAATATTTAGGGATTCCAAATAACACATATATTGAATAGTTATTTTCCAAATAGAAACTTAAATTAGGAATGATACACGTGCTCCAGAATATGTGCACTAAATTCATCTTTTGGGTAATGATCACCCATAGATTTAACAAGTAAAAACATACATATAAGCATTTTTGCATGAATGTCTCACTTATGTTTTGTTTTATCAATATTTTTTCATAGAAAATTTTTAAAAATGATACATTACCTGATGTAGATAGTTAATAATTTCCTATCAGTAAGAAAATTTGTTATTTTTTTAATGGACTCATCATTTGGATTTATGGTACAAGCACATGCATCAATATTTATGATTGAAGCTATATATTTTTTTTTATATTAATGCCCTCGTGCAGACAAAAAATAAATCCAAGCATGTGCATCAATATTTAGAGTGCAAACTTTATATAATGTTTTATAGTAATTATCTCATGTAGATATAAAATATTATAATAAGAGAAGTCCATAATGTTCTTGTGTGGGTCAAACCTATTAAATTATGTGATAAAAATTTTTAGTTTTTTTAAATTTAATAGGAGTATACCATTTAAAACATGAATTTTATTCATTGGTAGATAGCTACATATTGATATGAAGGGATCAATAGGAATGGACTTCATGGCACCTCATTTTTTTCATACAAAGTAAAATGCATTGGCTTAAAACATTATCATTTTTCATTTGTATCTTCTTTAATGCTTCATATACTTTGACATATATTATCATCTACCAACTTTGATATACAATAATTCTACGTTGATAACTTTGTATATGTATACAGTGGATTGACAACTTGACAAATATTAGATGGAAAGCTCCTTCTCAAGTATTGCTACTATGAATCATTAACTGTAGCTAGCCAGTTGATAGTTGTAGATACATAAAACTGGCCATAACTAGATTTTGATGAGACTTCAAACTGATTCCTACCAACCATTAGAAATTAATCCTATGAATCATTGAACATCCCAAATTTTATTATGCATCACTCATCAAAGCTCAGAATCATGTTGAGGCATCTCAAATTAGGGTATCCTATTGTATGCAACAATAACCTCTCATGAATTCATCCCTAAGAACCTTGTAATATCATAATATTCAATTTTGCTTATGGACCTATTAAAAGGGGCACATGAATAAAAATAAAATATTGAAAGAGCTAAATGGCTGATCAGAATCAATTAACAAGTTAAACTAAGTTAAATGTGTAGTTGAACTTCCATGTGTAATTAATTAATATATAAAAAAATAAATTCAAAAATATAAATATCCTAGCCTTTCATCATGACATTTTTGAGTTTTCAAGTTATTTGGAAATATCCTAAAATATATCATTTTATAGACCCATGCCTATTCATTGAAAAGCATGATTAATTGACAACTATTAACTCTAATAGGGTTATATTTGACTCACCTAGGTTAGGTTTGAACCCATTCCATATTTAAATTCCACCTTGACTCACCTTTGGTTGGAGTTAGATCCATTTGATATAAATACAATACCTTGGCTATTAAATTTTAAGCTATTTTGGTGCAAAACTATCATGCACAAATGACTTCAAAGATTTGAGAAGAGTAGTGTTATAATGTGAAAATGCCTAACAAGTAAGGTTGTAATGCCAAAATATTGAAGCCAAGCTACATCAATCCAACACAAGCCATGGTGCCAAGGAGAAAAGGAACTACACAACCTCCATTTCCAAATATTTCTTGAGAACAAGTCAAGCAAGCCACTCAATAATGAATTTGAAGCTCCCAAACAAGGTAAAGGATTCATTGTCTTTTGAATTTTAGTTGTTCTTTCATTTGTCTTTCTAATGAATGCGTGATCATCTTAAAATTTTGAGTTTTTACTTTGTTTTTTCTATATTATATTTTTAGTTATACATATTTTTACACAATAACCAGTATTGGTTTAACCTAACCAATATCAATTTCATCCTAACCAGCATTAGTCCCTATGTAGGGCATAACATAGTAGAAAAACTTAGTTTTTTAAGTTTTCTTAATAGTTGCAGGTTGTTATTCTTGGTTTTATTAACTTGCATGCTCTCTATCTATATCATTTTTTAGCAAAATCTTAGAGGTATTTTGGATATTTTATACTTATTTAGGTTCATAAAATGTTTTTCAAATCATTTTTTTTTGTCGACGGGTTTATGGGTAATTGAAATTAGTTTTAAGTTGACCAACATTGGCTCTTTTAATTTTTACATCACTTTTCTTATAACTAGCATTGGTCTTTATGGATCGACATCGGTCTATGCGTAAATGTGAGAGCTAAATTGGAAAAAGGTTTGCCTCAATCATGAAATTGAATCAAGGTATGCAAAAACACTCTAAAAAATAACAAGACCTCAGCTGAAAAATGACATAAGTTTGGAATTGTTTGAGTCTTGAACATTTTTTTTAGTGCCTAAAATAAATTTAGACATTTTTATGCTTAGTTAATTTGTGAATTGTTTTGAAAGTTTTAAACTAATGCTAAGGGGCCAAAACAAATTCATTACACATTTCATTTATGGTACTTTAAAATGAAATTTAATAACTTAGTTACATGCTCTTGAGAAGCATTTATTTTTATCCCTTTTTTGTTTGGTGTTGTTTATTTTTGCAAATAAATTGATGCATATATGCTCTCCCCCTTCCCCTTTAGGGAACTTGGGTGATCAAAAGTGATCTTATTTGCATTTGTGCCTTGTCCAAAGGCATGAAAATAATATTTTTAAGGATCTCCCCAAATCTATATGGTTTAGGTGATCTAAACACAACCTTAAAGTATTTTAACTTTATCATTTATTTTTATGCAACTTGGCTTCTTAGCAAGAGTTCATAGCCTCCTCACGAGTTATTTAGGGGTGATTTTACCTAAGGTTTAATCTCTCAGAATCATACTAACCCCACTCTATGGTGGGGTGTATAAATCAGGGCATGTATATTATAATTTCTAGGGGGCTAGTAGCTAGCCTATTTGATCATAAAAAAATTTTGATTTAGGTTTGGCTAACCAGGGAATTCCACTAACAAGTATATAGATGGAATAAATATGCAAAGGAATAGACCCTTGTATACTAAGTTAGCTAGTATGAACTCAATTGGCATAAGACATCTCTAATTTTCACCACACTTGAGACCATCTAGATAACCAAAAAAATAGTTTTAGAACAACCCCACTTATTGCATAAATACTGTGGATGTAGGGCGAGTAGCCCAAAATTCCATATCACCATACAATCTCTTAGGAGAAGGGGCGACCCAAAAACCCTACTTTTCATGTGCTTTTATTTTTGTATTAACACTTAAAATCTTCCCAAGAGCATGTATATAGATTAAATTCAATAGTACTACACAACCTTGTCAGCTTTAGAATCTATGATGTTACGTTTAGATGTTTATGTCATTTTATCCTTGATTGCATATTTTTTGAGTCTATCTATTTTATTTGTTATGCCATGTAAAAATATTTTTTGTGTCCATATCACTCTGTTATTGATAGAGGCATTATGTTGTCCATTTGACACCATATGTTTGGCTTAGTCTTTTTGATAAATATTTATGTGTGTGTGTCACTTTATTGGAAAGGGTAACATTATGATACCTAATCCATTTTAAGTTTTATGCCTTATATTCTTGAAACAAACCATGGATTGCATCAACATCATTACCCTGCTCAAACCATTTCATAGACTTATTTTATCTTTTGTTCAATTTTTAAATTTTAAACCAAACCACGTGTGCCTTTCGGGTCTTTGTCTAGTTATATTAAGCCATTCACCTTTATCTATATTATTGATAAATGAAGCCTAACTTTCCTGAGTTGAGTTTTTAATTAACCTTGACAAGTTCAAATCCAAATATAGATTTATTTCTATTTATGCCTTATGTAATTTGGGTCTAGACACTGATCTTTCTCTTTTGGGTTGTGTAACTTATGTTAATTCTTTACCCACTTTGAAAACTATTGTTTGTGCCTTAATTTGGGATAAAATAGTCTATTTCCAAGTGCATTTTTTTTCATGCTTTATTCCAATTTGGTCAAAGTTCATGTCTAAAATCAAGTGCCTAGTCTATGCCAACATGTTTCAAATTTATTAGATTAAATCATAACCCTTTGTTTAAGCTTATCTTTTGATATCATGTTTGGCCAAAAGACCTATAAACATTTTATTTTCATAGATTATACTTATTTGGAACACTTTGAACCTAGAGTTTGGAAATCTAGTTTTAGTTCATCCACTTGACCTTTTTGTGTGAGACATTTAACATTGGATAGTTAATGTTATTTTGTTTTCTACTAAGTTTTAGCATAAACCCTTTTTAGAGATACAAATCCATCCCTTTGACCAAGTGAAATTGAGTTTAAACTATTTTTCTTTTTAGACATTATTTTTTAGAGTTTGTATAACTCTAACACCTTTTGTCATGAAACATTCACCATTGATTCAAACATGTTTCACTATTCTCATAGTGGCATCATGTATAATCCAGGGTATAGTAATGTTGTCACAAAACAAGACTTTGTTCAAGACCCCTATAGAGATGATGTTGTTTTTGAGATAGATCCTTATCAACCTTATAACACATAATCGAGAGAATAAATCCAATATTATTTATCCCACTATTTGTTCATCACACCTCCATACTTAGAACAAAACCAAGATCAAACATCATAATACGTAGCTAGTGTACATTTGGTTATAGAATAAGTCCAACAACAATCATACTACATTACAATGCTATCAGCATATGACCCTTATTTGTTTAATTGTCACTTGATTTAAAAAAAGTATGAAGTATTAATTAGAGCCACAGAGGTGGGGGCTAAGTTTCTAATAGACTTACCCCATGAAAATTTTGCAATTTTAGTAAGAGTGCCTTACAACATGCCTTATAATCAAAACATTGAACATACCTATTCTAAAAATCCTCAAACTCTAATGTTAATGTTGTATCAAGACCTTCATATTATTTTCACTAGAAAAGGCCTCATGGAGGACCATTTCATAGATGTAGACAACATATCAGGCCTATCTAAACTTCATACATAATTGCAATAACATGACCTTGTCAAATGCTCCTCTTATTGAACAAGCTCCTTCGATAGGAGTCTTAATTTAATTAACAAGTCATGAAAAATAGGGAATAGACCCATTCATTCAAATCACTTTAGTTAGAGACATGTTCAATGCCCTAGCTATCGAAGAAGTGTCTTATACTTCTATACAGAATAGTGAGCCAAGCATAGTGGAAAATATGTAGGTGTCATCCAATCCAGATGAAAGTGGTGTAAATGCACAAATAACTATTATATAATAAAACATGCCTTTAATTAACACCACAAGTGGTTCACAAATACAAGGGATAAGACATTATACCTCCCAATTACAAGCAACTACCTCTAATCCACAACTAGTTGCTTTTTCAAGCACACAACCACAAGGATTAAGTAGCCAGACAACACCTAGTTTCATGCCTCAACAAAACATGATGAATATTACTCTACCACAATGGGTGATGACTAGTGTTCCATAACCATAGGCAAAATCCAACATACCCATGTAGTATAGGTAAAAAATGCTTCCACTTCAATAGGGGGAAACCAATGTTCTTCCTCACCAGGTAGTAATGAACATAGCTATTCAATCACAGACCAACATACCACTACAATCATGAATTATGTCTAATTAATATCATACAATAATTGGTGAATGACAAATGCCAAACCTTCAACATGCATCTACTATAAAAAAAGTATTTGTGCAACCAAGATGTTCTAATATTTCACAAGTATTGATTAGGTAACAATTACCTTTTATTCTTAATGTGCCACAAACTCAATGATAGGGCCTTGGTTCACAAGTTCCCCTTAATCAACAAGGTTTGACTAGTCAGTAGTAAGTCCCTAATCAACCTTAATAGGAATAGTGCATCACCCCTAGCTATATCCTTCCATCATAGCCATACTTTTCCTACAACTAAGCCCATATACCAAATCCTAGACATAATATAGCACCTCAATATGTGCAATTCCAACAATCACATCCTAATTTGAAAATGCATATTCATAGTCAATCCCCTAGCCAAACCAACATTCCATATCAAACCATGCCTCCACTATACCCAAGTCAAATTAATCTAATTTTGACCAAATAACCTCCACCTCAAATCAATGTCCCCTCTGACTTCCTAGCACAATAATTACAAAAAATGAAGGATACAATTTCCATCATCCAATTCATAAAATAGACCAAGAATTTTAATTTGGATGATGTGTGTTCCTACCCTTTCAACATGGAGTATTTTCAAATACCATTTCCTATTGGATATGAACCATCAAAGTTAGAAAAATACAAGGGAAAAGGAGACCCCAAAACCCACTTGATTGAATTCTTTTTGCTTGTCAACCAATAGCCTATAACAATATATACATCCTAATGTTATTTCTAATTAGTATAGCAAGATAAGCTTTGGATTGGTTTCTAAAATTGCCTAAACATTTAGTTTCTTATTTTGATGATCTTTCTAACAAGTTTGAGTAGCACTTCTATAATCTTGAGCATGAGATTTTTTTGGTAGATTTGATGCAAGAAAAATATAAGTCTAGTGAATTTTTTCACAAGTTATCTATAGTGATGGAGAGCACTTACAAGCTAATTTACCCATAGTTTACCAAATAGGCAATTAGCCGCTATTTTTACTAAAAATTTATACAATGAGATATCTTACCATCTAGAGATTTAATTTTCACATACTTTTAAGGAAATCATTGACAAAGGTTTGTTGATCAAAAGGGCCCTTATTAGTAAAGTGATCATTAAGATAACCTCATCAAATCAAAACCAAAATAATGGCCAAAACCAGAACTAAATCCCAGCATAAATGTCACAACCAATGCAAGATAGAAATTATGATAAACCTAATCCATTTAATAGTAATAATAATGTTTTTTTTAAATGGAGTAACCAAGTTATGACATTTCCAAATGGTGCAAACACCATCTGCTCAGTGTACACTACATATGCAAATTACTTCTAACCAATAACTTCTTCAACAAATGCAACAAGTGCAATAGCCTAAATTGGTGCAAAAAATGCAATAACCTTTGTCTTTGTAAACCCCTCACCAAGGAGAACTATGCCTACTCATCGTATCTTTCGTGACCATAGAGAACCCATTGAATTTATGTTTCACAATCTCGCCTCAACTAATAAGATTAGCGAGCCTATTCTAAAGCAATATCAAAAGGGCATTCCTTATCTATATTGGTACCAACATAATGAATTTTATGACTATAATTAGGTTAATGGACATAATTTGCATAATTTTTTGCAAATTAAACATTTAATTTATAATATGTTAGAAAATTGGGAGATCACATTGGATAATAGAGCTTCCACATCCAATCAAAAATTGGGAATTATCAAAACCCCTTTCCTAAAAAAAACCAATAATAATAGAAATAAAGGGCAAAACAACAATAATAATCGTATCAATAGTTGATATAGAACCATCAAAATCAGCATCAATATAACCAACATCATCTAAATGGATGGAACCAAGGCCAAAATGATGCTAACAATTAATAGACTTACCAAGTAGTTACACATGACTAAAATAAATTTGTAGGATATATTAAAGGAGGTCATGTTTCCACCATCTTCATAATTCCAAGACCAAGTATTAACTAAACAAGATCATTACTAATCAATTCCAACTAACCAACCTATGAAGATTATCCTTCCTTGACTTGGGACCACATATCAGCATACCAGCAAACAAGGATTACTACCTTTAAACCTCATATTGATAATTCATCATTGGCTCATGACCATTCACAAGTACACTTATAACTAAAACTTATCCTCTCTAGTTCCCCACCACCATAATTTACTAGAAACAATGGTCATGTATCTAATCCTTATTATGCAATCATAACTCAATGATTGAATATTACCATCCAAGGCCCACAAACATCTACCACTTAACCCATCTAACCCACTATTCTAGATAGTAATAATCCATTTGCTATTGTGAAATAAAATATGTTTGATATTGTGGAATGATTAAAAAAAATGCCCATAAAAATATCCATTTTGGATTTGTTACATATGTCCTCCATCCATAAGAACATCTTAATAGAGTTCTTTGGCCAATTCCAAGTTCCAAATGACATATCTCTAGATAAATTCCAATATTTGGTCAAACATCTATCCCCAAGCTATCAATTAACCTTTGACCAAATCAATATGTCATCTCTTGGCCCTCTGTATAATAATCCATTATACATCAAAGTTGTCATAATGTGACACAATGTGAAACATGTCCTCATAGATAACAGGTCTAAATTTTGTGTCTCTAAAGATCATCAAGCTTCTCAAGTACACCACAGCTAATCTCTAACTGAAAATGATCACAATGAAGGCCTATGACAATGAAGAACATGAATCACAAGCCACCATCAACTTCAACGTTATCATTGGACCCTTGACCCACAATACACTATGCCATATGTTAGACCTCAAATTATAATACAATATGCTTTTGGGTAGTCCTTGGATACATGAAATTCATGCAATCCCTTCAACATTACACCAATGTATCAAGTTCTCCCATTCAGGTATGGATGTTACTATCCATGGAGATTTGCAGCCATACGAATATTACAAGAATTTGGAGGTCAAGTACTAAAGCTATAACTACCATTTTCACTTCAATATAGTTATTAATAAGGACAAATGAAAAGAAATACTTGTTGATTCCCTAGAGGCTAATTGTATTGACCTAGATACCCTTGATTCTTTTTTCCATAGGTCACCTCTTGAAATGTCTAATCAGTATACCATCTTGGCTAGAAGCCTAGGAGAATATTTGACCTATGATACATTCCATATTGTTAGGCTTCCATAGAACCCCATTTCCTATGGAAGACCTATAGCCAAACCACCTTGTATGGAATGGAAAATTAAAGGCAAAGGCAAACTATATATTCTAACACCTATCCTTTTCATACTGGCCACTGGCTAAGAATAGGACCCACTTGTTGATGATGAATCTTGGTTGTATAATAATAAACTAGTTGAATGTTACCTAAATTCCAAGTATCTCATTTCAAATAAAATCATGTAGAATCATGCTTATGAAGGAGGAGGCCTTGGGCTAAATCAACAAGGTTTGCTTGAGATAATTTTTGCCACTCTATACAAAGGAATATATGGTATTGGATTTTAAATATTTGGGGGTGACCCCATTTACATTATTCATGTTCCAATGCCAATGAATAGTGATGACAATGATGATAGTGAATCAGACTCTGATCATAGCCCTTTTGATGACCTAGTCAATACAATTTTTTTTAATACCAATTCCATTTGTATCCTAGACCATTTATTTACTACAACCAACTTCTTTTATATTATCCTTGACTTATAGACTAGTACCAACCAAATTCAATAGTGTTGGTCAATGAGTTTTAGAATGATGAGGCCTTCTATGATTTTCTAGGCCTTAAAGATAATGTTCCATTGGGAGAACACAAATAAGGGTTCTCAATCAAGTTGGATCTTGAAGCCTATTTTTGAGAATGGGTGAAGATCCTTAGCCATAAATAATTAAATAAAACATTGAGGTCCCAAAGTGAAAATCTCTTTGAGGAACTTTTAGAATAGGGAAATAGTAAATAAAAAGGCTAGTCTAGTGGTGAAAACCTATTTCAAGTACCATTAGATGAGGGTGTTCAACCTCCTTCAAACATAGCTCAGGAGACCACTAATGATGAACTTTCCTATGGGTCTAAATTTAGTTTTAAAACATAGTAGGATTTTGATCAAATCATCAAAGAGTTCTTAATAGTGTTTATCACATGGCCATCCCTACGAGTGGGAGATTTTGATTCCTCGTACCTTGGAAAACTTGAAGATCCAATCCCAATAGAGGAATCTATCGTTGCAGGGCAATTTAAATCTTTACCAACCATTCTTGAAGATGGTTCAAAACTTATTATAGAGGATACTACAAAAGTCAACATTGGGACCCTAGATAACCCAAAATGGATCAAATTAAGAGTGTTCCTAACTGAAGAGGAACATCACATCTTTACAACCCTTTTGAGTGAATTGGTTTACATATTTGCTTGGGCCTAGTCAAACATGCTAGGTTTGTACCCCACCTTGGTTATACACAACCTTATGATACATCTTGATCCAAAATCCCAAACTTGTAAAATAAAAATTACGTAAGATGAATCCTTGAATTATTGTATTAGTGAATAAAGAGTTGTAAAAACTCTTTGAATTAGCATGTATTTGATCGATCGACTACTTAGAGTGGATCTCAAATGTTGTACTAGTCACCAAGAAGCTAGAAAGAATTAAAATATGCACCAATTTCAAAGACATAAATAACGACTGCCTAAAAGATGACTTCTTCTGCCAAACATTAACATTATATTCAACTCCATAGTAGGATATGAAATGCTTTCACTAATGGATGGATTTTCAGGGTACAACCATACCCAAATTGTGTCAGAAGATAACATAAAATAACATTCACCACATCATGGGGAATGTTCTACTATCAGGTCATGCCATTTGGTCTCAAAAATAGTGGGGCCACATACCAAAGAGCCATGAGCATCATATTTCATGATATGATGCATGACATTTTTGAAGATTACATCGATAACATCTTGGGTAAATCAAAGACTAGGGTCTATCATCGAATAGAACTATGAAGAATATTTGAAAGACTGAATGAATATCGAATTAAGCTTAATCCTAAGAAGTCTAATTTTTAGAGTTACTTCAGATAAATTGATTGGCTTCATTGTGTCTCACTAAGGCTTTTAAGTTTATCCAATCAAAGTACAAGCAATAACTCAAATACCAACAACAACCAATTTGAAGTAGCTTTGTAGTTTGTAAGGTAATATTTAGTTTATTAGACACTTCATCTCTCAATTGGCCAATAAGTGCCATCCTTTTACACATTTTTTGAATAAGGGTGTCACATTCATTGCTATGATGAATGTAAGAAAACTTTACAACAAATGAATGACTATCTAGTAAATCTATCTATTTTATTACCACCAGTCCTAAGAAATCCATTATTACTATATCTATCTATCATAGATAAATCCCTTGGGGAACTTCTACCTCAACATGATAATAATGGAAAGGATCATGTTGTTTAATATCTAAGTCATACACTGGTCATGTATGAGAATAATTATATGCCCCTTAAAAAGCTTATTTAGCTATGGTCTTTGCAGCTCAAAAACTATGAAATTATATGTTAAAAAACAAGACCATAGTTATTTCAAAATTATATCCACTCAAGTATTTGCTGTCCAAAACAAATTTACAAGGTCACATGGGTAAATAGATCAATCTTCTTAGCAATTTTAAGATAAAATATGTTAACCTAAAATCTATCAAGGAACAGGTTCTTACAGATTAGGTTAATGAAACACCCCTTGTAGATACATAACCTCTAACATTCCAATTTTTAGATGAATCGCTTATGACCATAAATAAAACACCTCTTGAAGAGTAACACTGGAATCTAGATTTTGATCGATCATTCATATCACATGGATCGGGAGCAAGCCTTTTGTTTATTACACTATAGGGGGATCTTATCCCTAAATCATTCTAAATCAACTTTCTTTGTACCACAACATAAACCAATATGAATCACTCTTTACAAAGATTTGATAGGAAGTACCATGCAATATCCAACATCTTAAGGTTTATGGTGATTCTTAGTTAATCATCAATTAGGTTACAAACCATTTTTAGACCAAGGATGACAAGCTAGTACTGTACAAGGCCATGGCTGAAACTTTCAAATAGTAGATTATCAATGTCCATTTTGAACATATACCAAGGGAAAATAGAATATTTCATGGACACCATTACATCTTTGATTTTTCATACAAACATGAAAAAAGAATACCAAATCCTTGTTAAAAATCTACTGGTGCCAACTCATGAACCTTCAACAATTTCAATGATCTATGATATTGTTGGTATTAACTCTATATGGTATTCTAAACTTTATGACCACATTATGCCACTAGACCAATCCCATAAACAATATAAGGCCTTTATCCACCATCTCACATGTTATACCTTACTCAGACCAACCCTATACTGCCATAATTTTGATGGAAAATTGCTTCATTATTTGACTTTGGTGAAATCAACATTAGCATTATGGGAAGTTCATGAAGGATTATTTATATCCCACACAAGTGGGTCCATCCTATTCAAAAATATCTTGCAAACTAGCTACTATTAGCCAACAATGGATGTAGATGTAATTGGATATGTTAAAAATTGTGATAAATGTAAAAGGCATGCCAATCTAATTCATGCCCTTGCCAAGACTCTAAAACCAATGTTTACACCATAGTCATTTTCCATATGGGGCCTTAATCTCATTGGGAAGATAAAGCCTACCTCATCTAATGACCATAAACATATGTTTACCACCGCTTAATACTTCACTAAGTGGGTTAAAGCTATACCCCTCACTTACGTTACTAGAAAGAAAATTCCCAAATTCATTTTGAACCATCTCATTTAGTTCTATGGCATCCCTTTCGACATTATATTTGATAATGGTAGATCATTCAAAAATAATGATGTCAAATTATTATATATTGAGTATAAAATTAGTCAACATCATTCCATAGCATATTACCTACAAGGTAAAGGCCAGGCAAAAGCATCTAACAAAACTATTGTTAACATCCTTAAAAATATTATTAATGATGTCACTATGATTGACAACTCCAAATATTCTGCATCCTCTGGGCATATGATACCAATAATTGTAATCCAATACGAGCCACTTTGTATTCACTTATTTATGGAACTGAGTCCATTATTCCCATTGAGGTCGAGTTACCTTCTTTGTTCATATCTTTGAAGCATGTCATTGATGATGAAGACTATTGAGTAGATCATTTATAAAAGATAGAGTTACTTGATGAGAAATACATGGCCACATTTAACAATATTCAAGCAACCAGAATTACATCTGTGGCCATTATAATCGGTGCATTAAACATAGAGAATTCAAGATTGGTGATATTATTCTTAAAGAAAACCAATAGAATATCATGGCCAAGAAAAAGCACAAAGGCAAGTTCAAACCTAACTAGATATGCCCTTTCATCTTTGTTGTAAATTATGGCACCAGAGCATATAGTGTTTCTACACTAGACGAGGATGAACTAATGAACATTATACACCTCAAGCATTACATTGCTTAAGATGCCTATGTCCATTATACCACAATATCGACAATATTATTTTTACCATACCATTTTACCATGCCTTTTATATTGATTGATTTTTTTTCACCCTCCCTACCCAAACCATTGACCTTGGTTCCATTTCATTAGTTCCACGACTGATTTTAGCATGAAGATTTAGATCATGTTTTAGCTTTTTTTTTAGTATTCCTATTATGTACCAGATGCTCCTAACTATAATTTCTTTTTTGTAAATTAGTGTTTCACCATCGTGTTACTAATTATAACTTCTTATGAGAATACTAGTATCATTGACCTATGTCATTATTTCCTAATTATAAACACCTATGGGAAAATTAGGGGAAATAATTATTTATTATGCCTTGAAGTATCACTTTTCTATACCTATGTCATACTGATCCATTTGCCTATTTTACCTTTCTTTTAAATTTACTTCTACACTAGTCAGATTCCTTCACTGAAAGAAAAAACTACAGTGACTTAAGGTTGTATCTTAGGACTATGTAGGTCATGCTTGATTCACTTTAATGTTAGTTCAATCCCTTTTTGACATATGCTCTCACTATTTTGTGAGCAAACTAAGCCTATGCTTTCACCATTTTTTTGATTGGTATCATGTCAATATCTAATGAGTTAAGATACCTCAAAATTTCAAAAATACTCATAAATTTTAAAATCCAAAAACATTTGTACTAACTAGGCCTAGTTAGTCATCCTCGATCTACCTTACTAGGGCAAACCTATTGTTAGGATGTTTTTTGTTGCTTTTAATTTCAAGTTTTTGGTATGTTTTATTTGTTTCAATTTTTTGATTATTTGTTTGTTTTCTTATTTGTTTGTTTTCATTTTTATGCCTCAAATCAATCTATATTTGTTCATTGGGTGATTCCTTATGAATTATTATTCATTCCATCCATATTCATACATCAACATTGTCATCATAGTTTTTATCATTGGTGCCTTATTTTCAATTGTTTATTATATTAAGAGTCAATCCTTACATTTATTTCGGAAAAGTTCTCATGGTGTTCTATCATGAGGCATATTGTCATGTGCTATAGTAAAAATTAGCTCAAGAAGTCTTACAAACAATGGAGCCATAGAAGTTTCTCCTTGGTAACCTTGGAAAATCCTCCCACCCTCCTTGATCAAATCAATCAATTGACCATTATTATTATATCAATTCTAAAAAAGATGAGCATATCCACATTGGTAGGTACAACCAAATCATTTCTATTTATCAATTCTTAGTCTTCTATTTATATCTTTCATCACTTTGTACATCCTCATATGTCTAGTTGTTTGTAGCTTCTTCAGTTGTTAGACCATTACATCTACATTGGTGCATGCTCATCTTTAATCTATATGAGAGATTATATGATTGCATTATGCTTGACAATCTACCTTACTGGGGCACAGTCAAACATCATTTTTTTAATCTTGGTCATCTTAATGATTTAAACTACATGTGGGCAAATCATTATTTCAACTCATCAACCCTAACTAGGGCATATGCATGTGCCACTGATATAACCACCTATGGGAAAATTAGTATCTCAACCTTTTTTACTAATTATAACTAGATTTGGATAAATCAGTACCTTTTAAATCAATGCATGCAAGCATTGTCTCAATTTTATTAATCTTACCCATGGGTTAATTTCATTCTTCTTCTTACTTATTTTTTAGGAATCATCTATCAATCATATGCGTCAGCCACTCCTTCGAGGGGGCATCATTATAGGATTCTAAAACATTGTTTGGATATTTTTATTCTATCATTATCTTCTTCTAGACCTCTTTCATTATTTTATAAGACATCACTATGCCTATAGCTTGCAACATCTTCCCAAATAAAAAATTACCAGTTTACAGATAAAAAATTAGCCTTCAAAATTATCTCTTCATATATAGAAAAATGAAGGCAAGAAGAGTAAAGCAATAATTTTTTGAAAAGATGGACATGTGTTCATGGCTACCAAGTCACTATGTATATGCTTTCATGTCACATCCTTCTAAAATAAATGTGAACCATCTCTCAAATATGAAAAGAAAGGAGCTATAAATATATGTTTTATTAACACAAATATACTTAATTATATACAACCCTGTTACAAGAAATGTGATGAGAGAGGCTTGTTTTTCATTAAAATGTGGAGAAATGAATACATAATGGAAAGCCCATTTTTAACAGTGATTTCTCATTTATTTTGAACTGCAACACCCAAACACTATGATCAGCCCCATTACCAAGCAAAAATTTACATTGAAATTACCGTATGTGTAGAAATGAATATTTGTGAAGTTAAATAGTTTCAAAGAGGCTTATTAATATTTTAGAACTTTATTAACAAATAGATTTTATTTAATAATTTAGAATTTTATTATCAAATAGAGTTCATAATTTAAAATTATTGATTAATTAATAAAGATAATTTATTTTTTTAAATGTTAATAATTTTTTTTTCAAAATATTATATTAAATGAAGTATAAAATTTTAGTTAGAAAAAAAATAAAAAATTATATATATATATATATATATATATATATATATATATATATATATATATATATATATATATATATATATATATATATATATATATTCTAAAATTTATGTTAATATTTAAAAGGTAATGTTGAACAACTAATTATCATAATTCATAATACTTAAATTTGACCATCAAATTTAAACTCTATGATTTGAAATCTTATATATATATATATATATAACATTTAACTTTATATTAATATATTAATTTTTTAATAAATAAATTAAAATTTAATAAAATATTAATTTCTTTTAAATTTAAAATTTATATATTTAAATTAAATCTTATTAAAAATCTATATTAAATAAATAAAATCACTAGTACACATATCTTAAATATATTTATTCAAATTATGTTAAATATTAAATAAATCATTATATTTTATTCTACCCATTTGTAATTGTAGGGTATCTATTTGTATAATTAAATTAAAAATATTTAATTTTATATTAAAAAAATTTAAACAAAATGTATATATATAAAAATATATTTCTTATGTGCAACCTATCACAATGATGTTTCTTGTCATGTTGTCGTTGCAGTCATTTCTTAGTTTCTTGTTTCCTAAAACATAGGTATACAATAAGATCTCATAATATTTTGGACTTTATGGTAGACTATGTAGTAGGAAATAAATATAAAATACTTCTAAGACACGTGATTGGATTATATTTTATTGGTGATACATTATTAAATGATTTCAAGTCCATTTGGTATAATTCTAATTTTGATAAATGTATAATGAATTGCTCTAAAATTTTCTTTGAGTATGAGGGATTAGTGCATAGTTGAAAAGTGACAATGATAATATAATTGGAGTGATTCCTTATAGAGATGGAAAGGCTTATGTATGAAAGGAGAGGGTTTCAAGTCATCTCAAATTATAACATGTTTTGTATTTTTATATCTGTGTTTTGTTTTAGAATTATGTGTTAGCTAAAAAAGTAGCCCTCTAGATACCTTCTTGGAAGGGATAACTAAGGTTGTAATTTAAATTTTTTAAGGCATTTATTTTATATAGTGAATATTTTTTCTATCTAGGATCCAACCCAATAAAAATATTTTTCTATGGAAATTAGAGAAAATAAATTGAAGTAATATTTTTTTTGGTAGGAATACCAAATTAGTAGCATGAAATAAATAATGATATCAAGGTTAAATAAACATAATTGTTAATTTATTTTGATTTATTACCAAAAGTGGCACTAATATTCCTATGCTTTATTGATTTAAAATTACAAGGCAATGCAATCATCAATAAGTGGACTAGAAATGATATCACACTTGAAACCTAACCATAAGTCATAGTTCTTCTTCTTAGAATTGGAATCCTTCATGACCCTTAACCATGAGTCACAATGCTCCTAGCCCATGTCCCTTCTGACCCCTAACCATAAGTCATTCATTGCATATGTTTCTTGATCCTATCAAAAAATATATCTTGTCTTATACTTGAGTCTTAAATTTTTTATAACTAAATATAATAGGTTGTCAAATGCATAAATGACTCATATGGATTTATAGGGGAAGGAACCAAATACAAATTATAATAACAAATGTTATTTCTTATTATAGTTTGTTTTGTTTAATAATAAATAAAACTAATTTCAAAACTCACACAAACTAAATAAAACACTAATTAATTTAAAAAACAAAAATAATATTTATCTTATATCTTTTACATCTTTTAGGTGGTTTTATATCTTGACACTTATTAAAATTCAAAATAAATATAAAAAAATTATTTTCATACATATTGAATTGAACTCAAATTTTTATTAGTATCTTCCCATCATGTATTATTATTTTTAAAAATTATTATTAATCTAAGTTGACTCTTAGACTGCCAATAGAAATTTTTTGGTGGATATAAGTAGAAATCATTTCACAATGTTTGGTGTAAATTGTCAATAAACTACTATTTTTCCCAGTTATAGATAACTGATGAATAATTGATCTCTAATGTAACCAATTAGGGGGATTTAATTGATTTATGTTAATGATAATACCTTTCATAAAAGCATGGACATGGGTGACATTTACCATAGAAAATGGGAATGAAAGGTGTCATGTCATTGAGCAAGAAAAGATATTAAAGATAGTTGTAGTGTATTGATTTTTCCATAAACTATGGATGCATGGTAAGTGATGGAAATTAAAAACAAAGATATTGTTGAAGTCTAGTCTCATTTATTGTTCCTTCGAAAACTTCATTACTTACATGACTTAATAAACTGTTGATAATGATGTAGAGCACTTTCAAACTACTATTTTCCATTGCTAATTGCTTTGCTACTACTATTACTAGGTAAGGATTTTATGGTCTTTTTAAATGTATTTGCTTAAAATATATTACAATTTATATAGTTAAAAAGTATTGAACTATAAATTAGCAATATTTGAATACTTATTTAAACTATAACTCTTTATAGTTATTTGTTATTTGTGGACCATTCTGCAAGAATACTTTATTTATGTATATATTTTTTTGGAATTGATTTTAATCACAAATGATAAAACTTGAATACTAATTACTAATTTTTAATATATAAATGCATTATGGGAGCTTTATAATGACTGGCTAAACTCAACACAAGACCCAATATTTCATTAATTAGAATATACACTGGTGGTATCAAACAGATAGAGGATGAAATTAAGGCAGTCATTCAAATATTATTTTTGAGACATAAAATTAATAAATTCCTTATCATATTACACCTAAAAATCATATGAAATCTTTATAAATCCCTCTAAAACTAGTCTATGTGCTATTGTATAAGATATTGCATACTAATCAACCAAAAAGATAGCATGAATCTCTAGATAGACTGAGCCTAAGTGTAATTATAGTAGGATTATTGAAAAAATATCCCTTTAGGCTTGCTATGGTGACCCATGTGAGTAGGTTCAATCAGGAAAATTGAGTTTTTTATAGTAAAACTCAACATCGAAGCCAAAGCTTCCATAATAATATCATGCATAATGAAATGAAAAATAAAACATAAAAATTACAAATCTGTTGCAATAATATAGTTTTTTGTTTTTTATAAGTTACAATAGTATATTTAAAACATCGATAAGGTAAAGGGTTTAATAGTTTACCATAATTTTAAAAATAAGTATTGGGTTTTCTTCAAACTTTATATAATATTACACAAAATTTATGAAAAAAAAAACTATTCTATTCAATTCGGAAAAAGATAATCCCACTCAATCTCTTTATGTTAAAAACTTAAAATTGTTGTTTTTCTATTATTTCCTTTTCTTTTAATAATGAGTTGTTTAGGGTTTTAAATTAAGCATAGTAGAAAATATAAATGTAATCATTGCTAAAAAGGATGAAAGACTTTGAAGAGTATTGGTTTTTTTAACATCTCTTAGACCCAATTGAACTAATTCCATGATATGATTTTTTTATGGGAACATCACTCAAACATAGTCCAAATATTTCTATAAAATGAATTTTTTTTCTAGGAACATCTAAGGTGAGCACCTCTCATGGTGAAGGTAGGACACCCATCTTGCTAAAGACACTTGTTACAAAGGACAATAGTGACACTTAAATTTAATGTATGCTAGTTGTTAGCGATGATTATTTAATGCAAATATAGGCTTACCAATGTGTTTTTTGTTTGAATTAGTTTGTGTACTTTTCTTGTCCATACACGTTAAATTGTGGAACTAATTTCCAACATTGGGAACCTCTTTAACTAATAAGTGCACCAATATTGACAGCCATTCTAGTAATCTAGAACTATGTTTTATCCAAGCATGGCCATTATAACAAAAATGACTAATTTTACATCTAGAAATGGAATATGTGTTTATTATTACATTTCTGAAGAATGCCCTAAAAAAATTCTCTATCATGGCACAAAAGGATAATATATGGGAAACCAATCTATTATAAAAAATTATCCATATTTAAAAATGGGATAAAGCAAAGTTTGATGCATAAAACAATCTTTGTGTTTTTGATAAGCATTCAAATTTAAGTGGATGTCCTTATGTCATTAAACTCACATTCTATGTTCGTGAGTTTTGAAACGTAGTTGGCAGTCGATAGATAAAAGACCTCAAATATTTAGGGCTTCCAAATAATACATATATTTAATAGCTAATTTACAAATGGAAACTTAAAATAGAAATGATACATGTGATCAAAAATATGTGCACTAAATTCTTCATTTGGGTAACGATCACCTATGTATTTAACAAGTAAAAACATACATATACGTATTTTTGCATGAATCTCTTGCTTATGTTTTGTTTTATCAATGATTTTTTCATATAATGTTAAAAAAACATGATATAATTCCTGATGTAGATATTCAATAATTTCCTATCAGTAAAGAAATCCTTTTAAAAGTTTACAGTTTGTTATTTTTTTTAATGGAGTCATCATTTGGATTTATGGTAGAAGCACATGCATTGATATTTATGATGTAAGCTTTATATAATTTTTTAAAGTAATGTCCTCGTGAAGAGAAAAAGTAAATCCAAGCATGAGCATCGATATTTATAATGTAAACTTTATATAATTTTTTATAGTAATTATCTCGTGTAGATAAAAAATATTTTAATAAGCGAAGTTCATAATGTTATTGTATGGGCCAAACGTAGTAAATTGTGTGATAAGATTATTCTTTTTTTTTAAAGTTTAACAATAGTATACCACTAGAAACATGCATTGTATTCACTAGTAGATATCTACATAATGATGCAAAGGGATCAACAAGAATGGACTTCTTGTCACCTCATTTTTTTTAATACAAACTAAAATGCATTGGCTTAAAACATTATCATTTTTCATTTATATCTTCTTTAATGTTTCATATACTTCGACATATATTACTTTGTACCATTTTTGATATATAATAAGTATGTGCTGATAACTTTGTACATGTATACAATGTGTTGACAAATTGACAAATATTAGGCCCTTCCAAGTATTGATACTATGAATCATTAACTAAAGCCCGCTATGTGATAGTTTATAGTTACAAACATTCCCTTCAAGCTACAATAGGTACTGAAGCCACAACATGATTCTTATTTCATATGATTTTATTTTATTTCCCACCCCTATTTTTATAATATAATTAAAACACCATTTCAAGCTAAATGTAAGTAAAGAATTAATTCCCTTTATAAGTAAAAATGGAAAACCATCACATATGATTGTAAAGAAATGCACATTTAATATTTTATACCAAAGTGACTTTTGAAAGATCATGACCACAAAAAATTATGAATGGCACTAAATGGATATTAATATAAACCATATAATCAAATAATATCTAAAAATATGTGTTTCATTATTCAAAATAAAAAGGTTGAGAGACGAAAAACTACCATTCTTAAAAAAATGACATGAGTCACTTTACTTAAAAATGGGTATGGGATAATAGTTTTATTAAACCATTATCTAAATCAAAATCAAAACTACTAAACCCTTATATTTTGTAAGCCCTTAAAAATAAAGTTTTCCTTCTATATTGTTTAAATCACATGTGGTACCACTTTATACCTAAACAAACTTCTAGTAATTTTAACCCCTTTGATTTGAAAGATGTTTCAGAGATAAAGTGTTATTTACATTATTCAATGTCTAATTATAACATGTCATGAATAAATTGTGTGTGTGTGTGTGTGGGCGCGCGTGCGTGCGCGCATGCATGCATGCACTTATTTACTTAATATACTAAATTTTTTCCTCATGGAAACCCATCAAATATAATTTTGCATGCCTATTTTGAGATGACCCATAAAACAAATTAGAAAAGGGTAAGCTTACTGATAAGTATTTACATGGCTAGGAAATAATGGATTGGAAAATAACTACACTTCAACCTAAAACACTGTTTATATCACAAGGATCAAAAGAGTGATATGTAACTTTAATTTATTAGAAAAAAAAATAAAAAAAAGGAATTACATGAGTGAGGCACAATGAAAATGTCAATAAAGGAAGGGAATTATTATCATTTCAATTAAAAGCTTCTGTTATAATAATTAATGTAATTATTTCTTGTCTACTTACCTAATGTATATGTGTGTTCCATTTAAGATTTTTGGTCTTTTAATAATCACTCTCTTGATATTGTAATAAAAGTTAAGGCCTTGATGCTTGCTAGCAAAAAAATAAATTGTTACCTTTTGGAAAAAAAAAAATTATTATTGGTGAATTTGAGTTTTTAAGATAGGGACTCTACCCTTTTATAATGAAGATAAAGGTATATAATGAATTTCTAGTGAAGCTCCATTACCATCAAAAAATAAGGAAGCACCTAAAAAATGTTGAAATAATATCAACAAAACCACACATAATTAAGACCCTTCTGAATCATTTTCTTTCCTATATTTAAGATCCATACTCAATAGTTATAACTACCTTTGGTGACTACCTTTCCTTTTATTTATAACAATCATCCAATCACCTCCCTCTCCTACATTAGGATATATAGGAATGATGACTTCCAATTAATCAATAGATTGAGAATTACTCAAAGACAATCAAGCCTCTAGTCTTTTACTCAAGTAAGGGAAATGATATTATCAACCTTCAAAGATGATTTTCCACATTCATCAATTAATTTTGGTTCAAGATCCTTTTGAATTGGAAACAATTCATCCTTTGGCATTTTATGTAATGCACTTTCATTCTCCCCTTCCTTATTGACACTATTTTTAGATCCACTTTTATACACTAATTCCTTCCACCAAGTGACCCCATTCTTATGCTTGGTAAAATTACATTCACTAGCTAAATGTCTAGTATTAAAGTATTTATGACAGTGAAAAGGCAACCCCTCAATATCAAAAAGTTTCTTCTGAATTTGATCTTCAACTTTTAGATAAATATACATCGGGAGACCAATAAAAAAATTGATATTGACTAAGATCCATGCATATGTAGGATGTTGAATGTTTTTTTTTGTATTGGTATCCATTAATAAAAATTCATCCAAAGTTTTGTACACATAGATTGAAGGCAATCTTATGAGAAGAACTAGAAAGGAAGATGAGGTAATCTTACCCAGATTAGTCTAAAACTTAAGGTCTTGATTAAAGGGTCAAATGTCAAACTGCAAGGCTTTATACATGAGAAGGTTTAGATCCCAATTACCTTTTGCATTGTTATCCCTATGACTTATATTTTTTTTATCCTACGACATTTTTAATGGAATGGACCTTTTTTAAATCCTAAAGAGATATGTGAATTTCATTTTCATAATTTATCAAAGGTATTGTTCACACTATAACCTAGTTTAGATCTTGATAAAATAAATAGTTTACAACATAAAATTATAAATATAACCTTAAATTACTTGATGGTCACATAAAACAAAAGGTTTGAAATTGTACCCTCATGAAATAAATAAATTAGATCACTGACTGACCACTCATTAATATATTGTAATCGAAAGGTTTACAACTTTATTCTATGCCACATAGACCCATTCACATAAATAAAATAAAATTATTGTATTAACACATCCACAAAGAACACTTTATTCTTCAAATTTTATGTTGTGAAGACCCTCATTACTCCATGACTACTTTATGACTATTATGTGTCCACTATTCATTTTGAAATTTTTATTGAAGCTCTGCTTATAATATTTAAATTTAAATATATTATCACTTTGTTTATATTGTGCAGTGACAAAATGACTTAGTATGAATATAAATTAAAACTAGAAGTTATCCTCAGGGTGCAAGGAAAGTTAGAAAATTTGAATATTTTATTTTCATGATTTTTTTGGTAAGTTTTTTATTTTCATTTGTGGAGTATATTTCTTTTGTGTGCACCACATTATTATGATTATATAAATTTTCCCCCATGTGAGGCATGATGTCTTTTGGAGAGGTTCATTATTTAGCATGAGAGATAGAAATCAAAATTAAAAAAATAGAAAGTGATGTTCTTGATTCATTATTATCATTGCAGTCATGTGTTAATTCAATTCCAAACTAAAATGCATATGTGGCAAATGATATGAGGTGATTCTTATTAGTGCTATTATGAGCTCAAATATATTATGTATGAGGTTGATATATATTTAATACTTGTTCGATAAAGCTCACTTGTATGCATATTTGCACTTAGAAAAGTCAAATGTATTGTACAACATTGTCTTACATACAAATAATTGCTATGTTTTGATAATAGGATTTTGTATTTGTCTATGATGCATGATATATTTATTATGATCTATGAAATGATAATATATCAATTATATATAGGCACATTATAGTTTCAAATTATCTATAAATTCAACATCCATGAGTAGTACCCATATGCGTGTTGTATCAATCATGGGTTAAATCATTTATATATTTAGTATTTTGTTGTACTTGTATATCATATCTTAAAATTTTAGTTTAAAATATATATTTTTATTCTATGTGAGGGTAAATAGTTGGGGTTGAATGGCCTAAAATCCTTGTACAAAGGAATAAAATATAAAGCATTAAATATATCATGTAATGCCTCTACTAATGGCTCATGGATAACAAAATAACAACTTCCAATACACTAATTAACAAACTATTAGCAAAAACCAACAATAAAACAACAAGTAGTAAGCCTAAAATTCTCATTCTTCTCATGTAAATAATGAACCATGAATTCAAACAAGGTTTTTGGTGAAACCTAGTACCAACACAACAAGAAATAGGGTTTATAGACTAATCAATAATCCTACATGAAACTAGATCACCCTAAAAATTAATAATATATATCATGAGCCTCAGCCTAGAGTTTTGACTAGATCCCTACACTAGATCATAAAATTTTGGTTTTCCCTGAAACCAAAAACCATAATATAACACATGAAACAAACTTTGATCTACTCATTGAAAATATAAATTTATGAATCCTAAGTATAATTTTGGTAAAACTAAAAACCACTAAAAATAGGCCTAAACCAATAACCTTCCATGAATCATCATTGTCCCATTAGAAAACTGCCTAAGATCCAACCAGGACATTGGGGCACATAATGAGTAGAACTTCCAACAATATGGAACCTAGCATAAACCAATAGTCTAAAAAACACCCTTGAGATAGATTCCACTCTATAGAGAACTGATGATTAGACATAAACATAAAGTTGGCATATCTTACCTATACACCAAGATCTTTAACCCATTTGTGGCCAATCAGACCCTTCTTGGTCTAAACATTAGGGAAAAGAATCAACATCTTACAAAGATTCCTCTTAAAACTCAAAAAGCTCTGAGAATGAGAGTAAAACATAAGATTAATATCAATCTAGTTCTCATTAAAATGATTACATAATTTACCAAGAGCATACCCTAAGCAAATCAAAGCCATGGGATATGCTTAATTAACCTTCTCAACATCAGAACTAACCTTCCATTCTCCAGCTACATTAGCCAATAGAGACCAAGGCATGCCTAAGCCACATCAATAATGGTAGTTTCCCGATCTAACTTAATTCTACCTATAATCAGAATATATAGGCATGAATCATTTATCTCGTATCCAAAGAACCAAATCAAATCCTAGCATTGAGATTTTTATATAAAATATACTATAGTCAAATAAAATGTCATTTTAATGGAATGAGTGTCACTTGATACCACCCTATCCATAGCTTAACCTTAGACCTATCTTAATGTCTTTTTCAATTCTTTTTCATCTTATATGCATGTATAACTAATGCCTATATATACCAATATTTACATTGATCCATCACCTAGGCATCCCCAATCCTTGTGATGAGAACAGATTACTATTGTCAGGACTGAATATATATTTTCACAAATTATTCTCAATTGCAAAATGTCACCTGGTCTCTTTCGCCCTTGCTAATGTTTACCTTAGCTCCTCCACCTTGCCCAAGGATTTCTAAGCCTCCTTTTGCTGCCTCCTTCTTGGCTAAATTACAATCTTATAAACTGTGCTTCTTTACATACCAAAATTGTAGGTTCAACAGCATCGCTGTCCATCTTTTCTTGCTTCGCCAGAATAGTTTAAGCTTTGAAGATTCTCATCATGACATTACTGCAGACCTACATGGTCTATAGATCTATAGAATAAAATGGCTCCATGTTCCATGACGTCCATATGACTGTGCCTACCACTTGTTGCTATAGCAAACACCTTATCCTTCGCTTCTTTACTTCTCCCCTGCTTCCGGCCAGAAGATGGAGACGATGAGAATCGAATCTGTTACCACCTGCGAAAATCAATGGGCGGGATTTTGAATTGGAGCACAACATATGAAAAGCGCGTACATTCTTAATTTTCAAAAGTGGGCATTTGGGATTTGTTTGCTGTGTATACAGATTTCTTATACATCCTTTATAATCACATGCTATTCATCGTACAAACCAAGTTCGGATCTGACATATCACGGGATTACAAACAGTTATACATTGTTTTACTCAGTCCGTGTGTATTTTGGAAAGGTATGATTCAGCACATGGTGGCCTCTTTTGTTGTAAAGACCGCATTAGTATCTCCCAAGCTGCCTTTAAAAGGACGGCACTACAAGTCCTGGCAACTATTTTAATTGTCAAGCCTTCATCAACTGAAAGACGAACTCGCAGTCGAGCAGCCCTTCCCCGAGCAATCCATCGAGCAAGGAATTCCAGTCCATGACATGCTAATTTACTGTTGTCTATTTGCAGTGCAACTTCCGAGATGAAAGTACACAAACTCCAAGGTGGGCACAAAGCTTTGGTAAAATTAAAACATATTCAACATATATAGACGCACGGTATTAAGTTTAATGTAACTCCATAGAAACAAAGCACGCTCAGCTACCATTTGTTGCTTCATAATTGAAGAATGTGGTTTACCACCACAGAGAAACTATATCTCAACTAGTTCTTCATTTCCAACGTTCATTTCAACTTACAAAGAAAATAAATGATAGAATGGATAAATGTTCAAAGGTTTCATTTGAGGAAAATGAACTTGAAACCAAAGCTCAAAATTTTGTTTTAGATTACTGCAGCTTCCAATTAGAAAACCATCTTCAAAGCAACTTACCAGCGAATAGACATCTGGTATGTATATGTGTTGTTACAGACCTTTTTTTTTTTACAGACCTTTTTCTACGCCTCCCTCCTTCCTTTCCAATGTACCTCTGTTCTCTCTACATCCTTCTTTCTTCCTCTCCTTACAGCCACTTCTCTTGAATGATAGACATTTTTCCTGTCCTTCCTCTCTCTTCCTTAATGACTGTTCTTTTTCTTTTAATAAACCAAAAATCTCTTCTCTAACCTCTGCGCCCAATTTGGGCTGAGGATTAAAACAAGAAATAGTTTGAAATTTTACCAGCATATTCTAATAGGAGAAAATTTATCTTACGGTTGAAAATCTTCCAACCATTCCCCTCATTTCCTCAACAGCTCCACATTTACCTTCTTACTTTTACTTTTTACTTTTTATATTTATTTTATTTACAATTACTCCTCATGTGGATGGAAAATACAATACTTTGAAATTCGAAATTAACCATGACTTGTCTTCAGGTAGCCATTGCAGATGCTCCTGCATCATACTCTCCCTCTAGAAACAATTTGAAACTTGGTTCAAATGAACTGCTGCCTCCATGCCTTAGCCTTCATTCTATACCTGGATCCAACAGTCTTCTTGTCAATGTCAATGTTTGAATTTGGCTTTGCTGGTCTTTGCCTTTCATCCTGCTTTTCTTCCTCTTCTGGAATATTCTTCTTCTCATTTCTTTCTCAACTGCAATCTCCCAACTCCATGCTTCATTCTCATACATGTCTTCGAGATCTTCTTTCAAAAATTTGTCCATTGAACTATGGACTTCATTCATCTCCACAATTTTAGCACCTGCATTCAAAACATCACAAGCAACCTTAGTAGAAAAATATTGAGGCCATGAAGCCTCTTGGCTGCCTTCACTTTTCTGTTCTTGTTTCTTGACCAAAACTGTCTTGGTCTCATTGCTTTGCTCTTGTATTGTCTCACTCTTCCCAATGCTGTCTTCACCATTACCAAACAGCTCCTCTATCATTCTCAACTCTACTTTTAGTGAGATCTCATCTATCTCACAATCTTCATCAAACTTGGGCTTATTAATCTGAAGGATTGCTTGTTCCTTACTAGCCTTACTCTTCATCTCATCACTCAACACAAACTCATTCAAATCTTCATGTCCTATATCAAACTTAGGACTAGATCGTCTTTCATCCTCTATAATTACATTCATCCATTTTATAGTTTCTTCATACAAATCAGCTTCTTCATTCACATCAGTATATTCATCAAAAACAATTGCAGTATTCATACCTTCTGTCTTCTTGCTTTCTTCAATCTCTGCTTGAAGCCATCTTGTTTGCTCTGCTGCATACTTTCTCCCTTTCTCATCCTCCATTCCTTTGGAAGTCTCTCCTTGCTGTGTATTATTCTTTACAACCACTTTCCATTCTTTATTTTCCATAAAAAGATTATTAAATGATTCAAAAACATCATTACCTTGCCATGTACTTGTGTCATTCTTCACCTTTCTCCATTGACTTCTTGGTCTTGTTGTCTCAACACTCACATCTGCTTCATTCTTTGCCTTCTTAGGCACCCACATTAGATTCTCCTTCTTATCATTTGCTGATCCCTTGAGCCATTTTGGCACTTTGTAACCATGCTCTTGTGACAATACTGAAAAACCAATCTTATTTGTCCTTTTATTTTCTTGCACATCTACATTCATATTAGGAATATGAGAAAAATCAATTTTATAAGGTAAACTTGCCTGCTTGCTTACTTGTTGCTTGTTTGTATGCTTCACCATCCACTTAGGCATCACATATCCATGATTGACTGCTTTGTGTGAGGATTTCATCTTCCTCTTGCCTCTTCTAACATGTGCATTAATATCTTCATGCTCATAACAACAATCAAAATCAGCACTTAACACTTCATTTACCTCTTTAATGGGCTGCTTCATTTGCATGGCTTCTTGATTATCTGTCTTTTCTTTTTCCTTTATGCTTGGCTGCTCTCTTTCTTCTTCCTAGCATTTAATGGCATCTTGGAATTCATATTTATCTCCCTTGTCAACAGCAAACTCACTTCTCTCTCCTGCACATTCACTTATGCATTTGGTGTCTTCTCCTGCACTAATCTCTTCACTCTCCAAGGCCCTTCTCTTGACCTTCAATAGGCTGCTCATACCTGCATTTACCCTCTCAAAAATAGCATTAAATATAAAAACAAGAGACCATAATGTCTCCATGAGTATCCTCTTAATGAACACTCTCATCTTTTCAAGTGCTCTTCCTGGCACTTCCTCTTTTCTTTCTTCTCTCTTGTTCTCCTCAATGAGAACCTTCTTCTCAACTTCTTCTTGTTGCTGCTCACTTGGCAACCTCCTTATCTTCTTGCCTCTTTCGGCTTCCCTCTTCATGGCAATCTTCTTTTGCCTTCTTCTCCTTTTCACTAGGAGATCTATTGGCCACTTTATCCTCTTCTTTATTGGCCATACCCATGCCTTCGTATTCAGCTGCATCCAAGACTCATACTCATCTTTAACCTTAGCTAATTCTTTCTTCAAACTAGCAATTTCTTTATTAAAATCAACATTAGTCATACCTTTGATGCTTGCTTTCCTCTTGCTGTCCTCATATGCCTTGCTGCTCTGCAGTGCCTTCAACAATGCTTCCATCTCTGAGATCTTCACCCAAGTCTTTTCCACCTTGGTCTCTTGATCCCTTGTCTCACCCAAGCCTTTTCTCCTTGACTGGTCTGTTGACAATCTTCTTGATCTCACCTAGGCCTTTTGCATCCTAGTCTTTTGATCCTCTTCTCAATCCTGTAGCAATTCTTTAGACAACACTTCATCAAACTCAAATTACAAATCCAAGCTTACCTTGCTTTGGATCTTCTTCTTCTAGGCAGTCCCTCTATCACTCTTCTCAAAACTTTATCCTTTACCTCACCTAAGTCTGTTTCACCTTAGTCTTTTGGCAAGCTATCCAAGCTTCTTCTTGGATCTTCTTCTCTAAGCCTTCCTTGGCTTCTTTTCTTCTTAAGCCTCAATGGCTTGGCTGCCTTTCTCTTCACCTGTTGCTTTTTTTTTAAACAAAATAAACTCAAATCAAATAACATAGACTTCTCATACCTTTTCTCCAGCAGAGTCATTTAGTGCTGTCCCTGTTGATCTCTTTGCCAAATCCTTCACAACTAAAACATCATTCACAAATGCAACTATACCAAATTCTATACCAACTTATGATCCATTTCTAAGTCCCCAAGAGCTTCAAGCACTGATACCAAAACTGATGAGAACAGATTACTGTTGTCAGGACTGAATATATATTTTCACAAATTATTCTCAATTGCAAAATGTCACCTGGTCTCTTTCGCCCTTGCTAATGTTTACCTTAGCTCCTCCACCTTGCCCAAGGATTTCTAAGCCTCCTTTTGCTGCCTCTTTCTTGGCTAAATTACAATCTTATAAACTGTGCTTCTTTACATACCAAAATTGCAGGTTCAACAGCATCGCTGTCCATCTTTTCTTGCTTCGCCAGAATAGTTTAAGCTTTAAAGATTCTCATCATGACATTACTGCAGACCTACACGGTCTATAGATCTATAGAATAAAATGGCTCCATGTTCCATGACGTCCATATGACTGTGCCTACCACTTGTTGCTATAGCAAACACCTTATCCTTCGCTTCTTTACTTCTCCCCTGCTTCCGGCCAGAAGATGGAGACGATGAGAATCGAATCTGTTACCACCTGCGAAAATCAATGGGCGGGATTTCGAATTGGAGCACAACATATGAAAAGCGCGTACATTCTTAAATTTCAAAAGTGGGCATTTGGGATTTGTTTGCTGTGTATACAGATTTCTTATACATCCTTTATAATCACATGCTATTCATCGTACAAACCAAGTTCGGATCTGACATATCACGGGATTACAAACAGTTATACATTGTTTTACTCAGTCTGTGTGTATTTTGGAAAGGTATGATTCAGCACATGGTGGCCTCTTCTGTTGTAAAGACCGCATTAGTATCTCCCAAGCTGCCTTTAAAAGGACGGCACTACAAGTCCTGGCAACTGTTCTAATTGTCAAGCCTTCATCAACTGAAAGACGAACTGGCGGCCGAGCAGCCCTTCCCTGAGCAATCCATCGAGCAAGGAATTCCAGTCCATGACATGCTAATTTACTGTTGTCTGTTTGCAGTGCAACATCCGAGATGAAAGTACACAAACTCCAAGGTGGGCACAAAGCTTTGGTAAAATTAAAACATATTCAACATATATAGATGCACGGTATTAAGTTTAATGTAACTCCATAGAAACAAAGCACGCTCAGCTACCATTTGTTGCTTCATAATTGAAGAATGTGGTTTACCACCACAGAGAAACTATATCTCAACCAGTTCTTCATTTCCAACGTTCATTTCAACTTACAAAGAAAATAAATGATAGAATGGATAAATGTTCAAAGGTTTCATTTGAGGAAAATGAACTTGAAACCAAAGCTCAAAATTTTGTTTTAGATTACTGCAGCTTCCAATTAGAAAACCATCTTCAAAGCAACTTACCAGCGAATAGACATCTGGTATGTATCTGTGTTGTTACAGACCTTTTTTTTTTACAGACCTTTTTCTACACCTCCCTCCTTCCTTTCCAATGTACCTCTGTTCTCTCTACATCCTTCTTTCTTCCTCTCCTTACAGCCACTTCTCTTGAATGATAGACATTTTTCCTGTCCTTCCTCTCTCTTCCTTAATGACTGTTCTTTTTCTTTTAATAAACCAAAAATCTCTTCTCTAACCTCTGCGCCCAATTTGGGCTGAGGATTAAAACAAGAAATAGTTTGAAATTTTACCAGCATATTCTAATAGGAGAAAATTTATCTTACGGTTGAAAATCTTCCAACCATTCCCCTCATTTCCTCAAAAGCTCCACATTTACCTTCTTACTTTTACTTTTTACTTTTTATATTTATTTTATTTACAATTACTCCTCATGTGGATGGAAAATACAATACTTTGAAATTCGAAATTAAACATGACTTGTCTTCAGGTAGCCATTGCAGATGCTCCTGCATCATACTCTCCCTCTAGAAACAATTTGAACCTTGTTTCAAATGAACTGCTGCCTCCATGCCTTAGCCTTCATTCTATACCTGGATCCCACGGTCTTCTTGTCAATGTCAATGTTTGAATTTGGCTTTGTTGGTCTTTGCCTTTCATCCTGCTTTTCTTCCTCTTCTGGTATATTCTTCTTCTCATTTCTTTCTCAGCTGCAATCTCCCAACTCCATGCTTCATTCTCATACATGTCTTCGAGATATTCTTTCAAAAATTTGTCCATTGAACTATGGACTTCATTCATCTCCACAATTTTAGCACCTGCATTCAAAACATCACAAGCAACCTTAGTAGAAAAATATTGAGGCCATGAAGCCTCTTGGCTGCCTTCACTTTTCTGTTCTTGTTTCTTGACCAAAATTGTCTTGGTCTCATTGCTTTGCTCTTGTATTGTCTCACTCTTCCCAATGCTGTCTTCACCATTACCAAACAGCTCCTCTATCATTCTCAACTCTACTTTTAGTGAGATCTCATCTATCTCACAATCTTCATCAAACTTGGGCTTATTAATCTGAAGGATTGCTTGTTCCTTACTAGCCTTACTCTTCATCTCATCACTCAACACAAACTCACTCAAATCTTCATGTCCTATATCAAACTTAGGACTAGATCGTCTTTCATCCTCTATAATTACTTTCATCCATTTTATAGTTTCTTCATACAAATCAGCTTCTTCATTCACATCAGTATATTCGTCAAAAACAATTGCAGTATTCATACCTTCTGTCTTCTTGCTTTCTTCAATCTCTGCTTGAAGCCATCTTGTTTGCTCTGCTGCATACTTTCTCCCTTTCTCATCCTCCATTCCTTTGGAAGTCTCTCCTTGCTGCGTATTAGTCTTTACAACCACTTTCCATTCTTTATTTTCCATAAAAAGATTATTAAATGATTCAAAAACATCATTACCTTGCCATGTACTTGTGTCATTCTTCACCTTTCTCCATTGACTTCTTGGTCTTGTTGTCTCAACACTCACATCTGCTTCATTCTTTGCCTTCTTAGGCACCCACATTAGATTCTCCTTCTTATCATTTGCTGATCCCTTGAGCCATTTTGGCACTTTGTAACCATGCTCTTGTGACAATACTGAAAAACCAATCTTATTTGTCCTTTTATTTTCTTGCACATCTACATTCATATTAGGAATATGAGAAAAATCAATTTTATAAGGTAAACTTGCCTGCTTGCTTACTTGTTGCTTGTTTGTATGCTTCACCATCCACTTAGGCATCACATATCCATGATTGACTGCTTTGTGTGAGGATTTCATCTTCCTCTTGCCTCTTCTAACCTGTGCATTAATATCTTCATGCTCATAACAACAATCAAAATCAGCACTTAACACTTCATTTACCTCTTTAATGGGCTGCTTCATTTGCATGGCTTCTTGATTATCTGTCTTTTCTTTTTCCTTTATGCTTGGCTGCTCTCTTTCTTCTTCCTGGCATTTAATGGCATCTTGGAATTCATATTTATCTCCCTTGTCAACGGCAAACTCACTTCTCTCTCCTGCACATTCACTTATGCATTTGGTGTCTTCTCCTGCACTAATCTCTTCACTCTCCAAGGCCCTTCTCTTGACCTTCAATAGGCTGCTCATACCTGCATTTACCCTCTCAAAAACAGCATTAAATATAAAAACAAGAGACCATAATGTCTCCATGAGTATCCTCTTAATGAACACTCTCATCTTTTCAAGTGCTCTTCCTGGCACTTCCTCTTTTCTTTCTTCTCTCTTGTTCTCCTCAATGAGAACCTTCTTCTCAACTTCTTCTTGTTGCTGCTCACTTGGCAACCTCCTTATCTTCTTGCCTCTTTCGGCTTCCCTCTTCATGGCAATCTTCTTTTGCCTTCTTCTCCTTTTCACTAGGAGATCTATTGGCCACTTTATCCTCTTCTTTATTGGCCATACCCATGCCTTCGTATTCAGCTGCATCCAAGACTCATACTCATCTTTAACCTTAGCTAATTCTTTCTTCAAACTAGCAATTTCTTTATTAAAATCAACATTAGTCATACCTTTGATGCTTGCTTTCCTCTTGCTGTCCTCATATGCCTTGCTGCTCTGCAGTGCCTTCAACAATGCTTCCATCTCTAAGATCTTCACCCAAGTCTTTTCCACCTTGGTCTCTTGATCCCTTGTCTCACCCAAGCCTTTTCTCCTTGACTGGTCTGTTGACAATCTTCTTGATCTCACCTAGGCCTTTTGCATCCTAGTCTTTTGATCCTCTTCTCAATCCTGTAGCAATTCTTTAGACAACACTTCATCAAACTCAAATTACAAATCCAAGCTTACCTTGCTTTGGATCTTCTTCTTCTAGGCAGTCCCTCTATCACTCTTCTCAAAACTTTATCCTTTACCTCACCTAAGTCTGTTTCACCTTAGTCTTTTGGCAAGCTATCCAAGCTTCTTCTTGGATCTTCTTCTCTAAGCCTTCCTTGGCTTCTTTTCTTCTTAAGCCTCAATGGCTTGGCTGCCTTTCTCTTCACCTGTTGCTTTTTTTTTAAACAAAATAAACTCAAATCAAATAACATAGACTTCTCATACCTTTTCTCCAGCAGAGTCATTTAGTGCTGTCCCTGTTGATCTCTTTGCCAAATCCTTCACAACTGCAACATCATTCACAAATGCAACTATACCAAATTCTGTACCAACTTATGATCCATTTCTAAGTCCCCAAGAGCTTCAAGCACTGATACCAAAACTGATGAGAACAGATTACTGTTGTCAGGCCTGAATATATATTTTCACAAATTATTCTCAATTGCAAAATGTCACCTGGTCTCTTTCGCCCTTGCTAATGTTTACCTTAGCTCCTCCACCTTGCCCAAGGATTTCTAAGCCTCCTTTTGCTGCCTCTTTCTTGGCTAAATTACAATCTTATAAACTGTGCTTCTTTACATACCAAAATTGCAGGTTCAACAGCATCGCTGTCCATCTTTTCTTGCTTCGCCAGAATAGTTTAAGCTTTAAAGATTCTCATCATGACATTACTGCAGACCTACACGGTCTATAGATCTATAGAATAAAATGGCTCCATGTTCCATGACGTCCATATGACTGTGCCTACCACTTGTTGCTATAGCAAACACCTTATCCTTCGCTTCTTTACTTCTCCCCTGCTTCCGGCCAGAAGATGGAGACGATGAGAATCGAATCTGTTACCACCTGCGAAAATCAATGGGCGGGATTTCGAATTGGAGCACAACATATGAAAAGCGCGTACATTCTTAAATTTCAAAAGTGGGCATTTGGGATTTGTTTGCTGTGTATACAGATTTCTTATACATCCTTTATAATCACATGCTATTCATCGTACAAACCAAGTTCGGATCTGACATATCACGGGATTACAAACAGTTATACATTGTTTTACTCAGTCTGTGTGTATTTTGGAAAGGTATGATTCAGCACATGGTGGCCTCTTCTGTTGTAAAGACCGCATTAGTATCTCCCAAGCTGCCTTTAAAAGGACGGCACTACAAGTCTTGGCAACTGTTCTAATTGTCAAGCCTTCATCAACTGAAAGACGAACTGGCGGCCGAGCAGCCCTTCCCTGAGCAATCCATCGAGCAAGGAATTCCAGTCCATGACATGCTAATTTACTGTTGTCTGTTTGCAGTGCAACATCCGAGATGAAAGTACACAAACTCCAAGGTGGGCACAAAGCTTTGGTAAAATTAAAACATATTCAACATATATAGACGCACGGTATTAAGTTTAATGTAACTCCACAGAAACAAAGCACGCTCAGCTACCATTTGTTGCTTCATAATTGAAGAATGTGGTTTACCACCACAGAGAAACTATATCTCAACCAGTTCTTCATTTCCAACGTTCATTTCAACTTACAAAGAAAATAAATGATAGAATGGATAAATGTTCAAAGGTTTCATTTGAGGAAAATGAACTTGAAACCAAAGCTCAAAATTTTGTTTTAGATTACTGCAGCTTCCAATTAGAAAACCATCTTCAAAGCAACTTACCAGCGAATAGACATCTGGTATGTATCTGTGTTGTTACAGACCTTTTTTTTTTTACAGACCTTTTTCTACGCCTCCCTCCTTCCTTTCCAATGTACCTCTGTTCTCTCTACATCCTTCTTTCTTCCTCTCCTTACAGCCACTTCTCTTGAATGATAGACATTTTTCCTGTCCTTCCTCTCTCTTCCTTAATGACTGTTCTTTTTCTTTTAATAAACCAAAAATCTCTTCTCTAACCTCTACGCCCAATTTGGGCTGAGGATTAAAACAAGAAATAGTTTGAAATTTTACCAGCATATTCTAATAGGAGAAAATTTATCTTACGGTTGAAAATCTTCCAACCATTCCCCTCATTTCCTCAACAGCTCCACATTTACCTTCTTACTTTTACTTTTTACTGTTTATATTTATTTTATTTACAATTACTCCTCATGTGGATGGAAAATACAATACTTTGAAATTCGAAATTAAACATGACTTGTCTTCAGGTAGCCATTGCAGATGCTCCTGCATCACCTTGTTCACATGTGTCAGCCACCTAGACAATAACACATACCTATTAGTCTATATCTCAATGTACTATTGGAAAAGTGGGAAGTGATATTGACCCTTAGCTTCCCTTACCCTTAACAAATATCTTCCCACTTCCCAAATCATCTTAGGTTTGGCCTAGACTCATTTCATGTATCAATAAGCATCTGAACACTATGTAAAGACCACTCTCATTCATGTATCCATAAATGTAAATTCTCATGAATAAGCTAATAAATAGTTGAGTAAATTAAGGTTATTGATCCCTATTTTACCTTATTTCTACTCATCTATCTACAACATCCTAAATCTTAGTTTTACTCAAGTTTCCTATCTCAATTCACACTTGAAGCATTCAATTTTTCATTCATAATCATGAATACTAGCATCACTCTCACTTATATTTGGATAACTACACGATCTTGATCCCCTTTTGAGGTATTGGTATGTAGCAAATTCTCAAACCATGGGGTATTGAGGTCATACCCAACCTAGCTTACTAACAACACTCTCCTTCCACTTATGTTCATCAAAACCTTAGCAAGCATGGATGTTTAGGGTTTCATAGGGAAATCAATAAAAACATATAATAGGTGACAATCCAAGTCTCAGTCACACAAATATAGGATTCCTAAAATAGAGTTAAGGTCTACCTATAATTTCACTACTTCACATGTATAGGGTCATTATCATTGCATAGAAGGTCTATAACACAATGTCTTGCTAGAAAAGAGGGTTGAATTATTATCCAAAGAGGTTTTTATCACCTGTTCTCTACTGACAACACTCTACCCTACTCTTGCATCACTTCATGCCTACCACTTATCCATCTTAGTCATATTTCCAACTAACTATACCTTTTCTAATTCATTACTACTTATAGAATATTCAAATAAATCAATTATTCTAATTTGTCTCTTAATACTTTTTTTCACTGATATATTTATTTCAGGTTATTTTATCAAATTTTGATTGCCATGATTCTAGATAATGTAAGACATTAAAATAATTATTGTAGGGTGTTGAATTGTATCAAACATTTAAATGCGATGATGTGTTACTATGAATGTTTTAGTCAAACAAAATGCTTATGTTATGTTGATCATGTTATTCAACTTTGTGGCAGGAATTAACTGTAGTGAAATGATAGATAACAACCTTATTGTTAATTAAAACTTGGCAAGATATCAAAATTTGAAGTGTTTTAACCATACTTTATGATGTTATTTTTTTGTTTAAATTAAATCATTATATTAATTAATGCTTCTAGATAAAGCTTAAATGATAATGTGACATTGATTAGAAATAACTATTTTGAATGTACCATGAATGTATCATTAATATTAATGAAAAAAATCATTATTCATATAAGTATGTATGTATGTATGTATGTATGTATGTATGTATGTATGTATGTATGTATGTATATGTATATGTATATGTATATGTATATGTATATGTATATGTATACGCATACATATACATATACATAAACACTCATATAAAGGTATATATATACATAGATACATATATGTATGTATGTATATGTATATGTGTGTGTATGTGTGTGTGTGTGTATGTCTATATATATGTATGTATGTATGTATGTATGTATGTATGTATATGTATATGTATATGTATATGTATACGCATACATATACATATACATATACATAAACACACATATAAAGGTATATATATACATAGATACATATATGTATGTATGTATATGTATATGTGTGTGTATGTGTGTGTGTGTCTATATATATATATATATATATATGTATGTATGTATGTATGTATGTATGTATGTATGTATATGTGTGTGTGTGTGTGTGTGCGTGTGTGTGTGTGTGTGTGTGTCTTAAAACCAATGCTATAGGTAATTAATGTAACCACACACACACACACACACATACAATTTTATAGGTAACCAGCATTGGTGTATATATATGTTATTAACTTTTTAAAAATGTAATACATTATTTATATATAAATTTATGTATAATTTTATAAAATAAATACTCATTGTGTTATAATATAATTGGTGAGAATAATAAATATTGCTATATTTGGAATAAATGGTTCAATTCTAATTGTCCCTTTGATTTCACACCATTCTCATTTTTAAAATTGATGAAGTATTTTGATTATTGCTTTCATTTTATGTGAGACTGGATGTAACAAGAAGAATAGTCAAAGCTATATTTGTCAACCTTCCAAGTCCACTAAATAACAAGGAATGTTAGGTTTGAGTATTTAAATTATAGTTTGTATATGGTATTTGTTGTTAATTGTCTATGTATGTATGTATATGTATATGTGTGTGTATATGTGTGTGTGTGTGTGTGTGTGTGTGTGTGTGTGTGTGTGTGTGTGTGTGTGTGTAAATGGTATGTATGTATGTATATGTATGTGTGTGTGTATGTATATATGTATGTATACATATCTATACATACATACATACATACATACATACATACATACATACATACATACATACATACATACATACATACATACATACATACATACATACATACATATATATATATATATATATATATCTGTGTGTGTGTGTGTGTGATACATTACATTAATCTATTTTATTATAAATCAAATTAATATTATGGGTTGTGATAATTTAATAACTCTTATTAATATGTTATTAACTTTTTTTAAATGTAATAAATTATTTATATATAAATTTATATATAATTTTATAAAATAATTATTCATTGTTTTATAATTTAATTGGTGAGAATAATAAATATTGCTATCTTCGGAATAAATGGTCCAATTCTAATTGTCCCTTTGATTTCACACCATTCTCCTTTTTAAAATTGATGAAGTATTCTAATTATTGCTTTCATTTTATTTGAGACTAGATGTAACAAGAAGAATAGTCAAAGATGTATTTGTCAACCTTCCAAGTCCACTAAATAACAAGGAATGTTAGGTTTGAGTATTTGAATTATAGTTTATATATGGTATTTGTTATAAATTGTCTATTTATATAATGTTTGTTATCAGTTATGTATTTTCAAACACCTACCTTCTCGATCAATTCTATTACTATTGTCTAAAGTCCCAAAAATAAAACTATAATATTTTTGATAGCTTTTAAATAGATAAAAATGAATACAAGCACAGAAAAGCAACTTTTTTTTAAAAGATGGGCATGTCTTCATGTGGCTACCAAGTCACTATTTACATGCCTTCATGTGGTATCCTTAAAAATTAATATAAACCATCTCTTGGATATTAAAAAAAATTATCTATCTATTAGGTACTTGCCTATCGATGTAAATATGCAAATTTTTAACACAAATATGTCCAATTGTATACAATAAGATCCCACAATGTTTTGGATTTTATGGTAGACAATGCAATAGGAAATAAATATAACATACTTCAAATACATGTGTTTGGATTATATTTTATTAGTGATACATTATAAAATTATTGAAATTTTATATAGATTAATTATAATTTTGTATAAATGAACAATTAATTGCTCTACATGTTTCCTTGAGTATGGGAGTTTACCGCAAAATTAGAAAGTATTAACACTAAGATAATTGGAGTGATTCTTTTAAAATATGGAAAAGAATATGTATTAAATTAAAGGATTTCAATTCATATCAAATTATAACATGTTCTATATTTATATAGTTGTGTTTTTTCCATAATTGTGTGTTAATTAGCTAAAAATGGTAACCCTCTAGATACCACCTTATAAGGGATAACTAAGGTTGTAATATAAATTTTTGAAGGAACATATTTTATATAGGCAATATTTTTTATATCAAAGATCCAACCCAATAAAAAATAAATTTCTATGTAAATTAGAAAAAAGAAATAGAAGTAACAAAATTTGTTTGGTAAGAATACCGGATTCATAGCCCAAAAGAAATAAAGAGATTAGGGTTAAATGAACATAATTTTTAGTTTATTTTGATTTTTAACAAGAAGTGAAAGCAATATTCCTATGATTTATCTATTCAAAAGAACAAGGTAATGTAATCACTAATAAGTGGACCAAAAATGACATCCCACTTGACCCACAACCATAAGTCATAATGCTTCTTTTAAAAAGTGGCACCCCTTATGATCCTTAACCATAGGTCACAATGCTCCTATCTTATGTCCCTTTTGACCCATAACCATAAATTTTCCCTCATATATAATTATTTATCCTAACAAAAATGTTATCTTAACCTATCTTTGAGTCTTATAGATTTATGGTTAGATATAATAGGTCATCAAATACATAAATGACTGAGATAGATTTGTAGGGAAAAGAACCAAAAATAATCTATAGAAATAAATGTTATTTTTTATTAGAGTTTGAATTTTTAATAATCAATAAAGATTGATTTTAAAATACACACAAACTAAATAAAACATTAATTAATTTTAAAAAATTCAAATAATGTTTAGTTTATATCTTTTACATTTTTAGGTGGTTTTATATCTTACCATAGTTGTTGTTTCCATCATGGGTTAAATCATTTCTATATTTAATACTTTTGTGTTATTATAAATCATATCTTAGAATATCAGATTTAAATATATTATTTTATTCCAAACATAAATTATAATATCAATAGGTAAAATTATTCCATACAATGCCAATCCTAATGAAAATGATTTTTAGGTCAATATGCCAACACAAACTATAGAGGTTGATGAACAAAAATATTTTTATATATGTGTAATAATTGGTCTCATTCTAGTTGTCCTTTTGAATGCTCAACATTCTCCTTTTTAAAATAAATTGTTATATAAATAATAATTATCAAAAAATTCATGATATGCAAAGTTAACCATCAAATATAACCCTCTTAATCTACCATCCACCAAAGTAATCTTATAAATTTACCTTTTTTAATTTCAAATGATGTATGGACATAAAACAATCTATTAAAATATAGAATTATTATATTTTAAAATACAACCAACTAACACACTATCTTTCAAGGGTGTTGTGTCAGTCATGGGTTACATCATTTCTATATTTAATTTTTTTGGTTTATTATATCTCAAAAATTTAGATTCAAATATATTTTTTAATTCCAAACATGAAGTATAATATCAATGGGGAAAATTATTGCATATAATGTCAAGACTAAAGAAATGATTTTTAGGTCAATAAACCAACACAAACAATAGATGCTAATGAAAAAAACATTTTTATCTATGTGGAAGAACTAGGCTTGTTCTACTTGTCACTTTTAATGATCAACATTTTCCTTTTTTAAACTAGTGAATTAATGTGTTGATTACATCCAATTTATTTGAGAATGGATGCAACAATAAGAAAAGACAACTTTATTTTTCATCCTTCCAAGTACAATATAGAATAAGTAATTATAGGTTTGAAGATTCAAATTCTAGTTTATCTGTGGTAGCTGTGATAAATTGACTATTTTTATAATCCTTACTCTCAGTTATGTATTTTAAAACTTATACATGCTTGATTATTTCTAATACTATTATCTAAAATCCCATTAAAAAAACTATGGTATTTTTTATACCTATTAAAATCCATTTGAGAATATGGTTGCACTACCCCATGAATAAAGTGACCATTTAGATGATAATAAATTATCCTAAAAAATTTACTCTTTGTATAAAGAGAAAAGAAGGCAAACAATGTAAATTATCTCTTATTTAAAATATTGACATGTATTCATGTGGCTACTATTATCAACCAAATTTTAACCCTTTGAAAGGTAGTTCAATCCTTTCAAATTTAGAATAACATGGAAATAATCCTATGATGTGGGTGGCCTAAACTTGGATTGCATATTTAGGTTACAGGGCTAGCTCCCCTTGATGAATCAGTTAGACTCACATACTTCTCTACCATTTGTTTAGGAAAAGAGATAGAAACCTATTCTAATAGAGGTGATGCACCAAATATACTTGACCACTACCAACCAGCTATAAATTCACTCCAAACATGAGACTAACCCAAATAATACACTACTCCAAATATACTTCTCTACATTACCATTTCATCTAAAGGTTAGGAAAGATGCTTGGGCTAGGAGGACTAGTCAAGAGTTCATATGATAACGCTAGTTAAAATAAAACTAAATAAACCTTTCACCCTTCACTTAAACACTTTAAAATACCTGTGAAGAAGTTTCAAATTGAATATTAATGCAAGAAAAGGACAAACATGTCAAAGAAGTAAAACTAGTCACTTGATAAGATCAACTAATCACACAAACATATTGAAACTAGTCAAAATAGGATGTAAAATATAAGTTTATTATTTATAAAATTATTTAAAATTATTAGGGCTTCACCATACCTAAGTGGAGGATATAAACATAGCCTATCAAGGTTGAATACATAAAGAAATGAGAGAGTAGAGGAGAGAAGGGCATAGGAGAAAGGGAGTGACAAGTGTCAAGAAGAGTTACATTCAATAAATATGGTGTGAAACTATTTCATCAGGTCTTCAAGTATGATTTTTTATCTCTTGAATATGATCTTCTCCTCCAAGTGACATGAAATTTTGCATCTTTGCTTGACACCTTGCCTTGTTCTTCAAAACTATCATTTGTCTTGGATTTTGAGATGAAAATGGCCTCATTCATCATAAAATCATGTTGAGTTAAATTATATCTCTACTCTTGACACCTTTCATCATGTTTATAATATCTTCCATCTACCATCTTAGTGGCAATCATCAAGTAACTCCTTAGGTGTCTTAAAACCCCTTTATCTCACTAGGTCAATCTTGTTTACAAGTGTAAAATATTGAATTCATCTTCACCAGAGAAATATTTATCCATGTATGGCCTCTTCATATAACAATATACCTATAAAAACTCATTTTGAGTCATCAAACTCTCTTCAAGTCTTCATTTTGCACCAAAAGGTCTCATTTAGCCTCATTCCTTATAGCCCTAAAAACATGTAAACCTCCTTGCATATAATATTTTACATATGTTAAAGGGAAAATAAATGTAATTTTTAATAATTATTATCCCCTTACATCACCATGAAAATTTTTAAGACCTAACTCTAATTAAAAGTGTCCTTTTTATGCTTTTATCTCTCCTCAATTAGACTTGAATTAGGCCTCCTTGCCTAAAAATTGAGTTTCTACTCCATAATTCTCCCACACATGTGAAACCAAAAAAAAGTGTGTGATTAATTTTTTACATAATATCACCAACCTCCATGCTAAATTTGAGCTCTTGAGACCCTATAAAAGCATGAGAACCATGAAATGGTCTCAAACGCTGATCTCTTTTTAAGCCTATTTAAGACTGCTTTGAAAAACTAGATTGGTTTGAGAATATATAGGGTTTATTATATGTAATTTTGTATTTAAAATTTATAATACATCCCAATTCACCCTCCCTAATATTTTCCAAGCATCTAATTCTTCAAAACCCTATAAAACACTTAAAAACCTTACAAAATATGACATTAAATGTAGTTTATATAGTTGCATGTATAGAAACAAATCATGGACAGAACCTAATTGGAATATGTAATGTTTTTTTGGTATTTATAAGATCATTATAGTTCATCTCATGTAATTTTGAGGCCATTCTCTCACATCAGGTCCTTACTAGGGTTTAAGGAGGGTTTAAAGTGACTTAGATTCTTAACGATAATTCATAAACCCTGGGCCCTTAATCCATAAATAATTCCATAATTTTTAATATCACTATCCATCAAAAATTTACCTAATATAATAGGATCCCATGCATCTTTTCTGTACAAATACAAGTGTAATAAGTTGGCTCTCGGGTTGCAAATATGTCATTGGAGAGTGGTTTGAGTTCTTAGTTATTGTTCATGAGGGTTGAAGGCCTAAAATAACAACCAATGCCAAAAATTTTAGTTTATGGATCTATAAAACATATATTAAATCCATTTTATCCCATTCATAGGGTCAAGGTCTCAATGAGAAGAAGAATATGGGTCTTTAATTGCATTCCTGCATGAAAGCAGCTCAAGGTGATCTTATAGGCCTAAAAGGCACTTTCCTTGTCTTTCTCTTCTTTTGGATGTCCTTATATGGTTTATGTATTTACTTGTATTTATCTTCTCTTCTTAAAAATTTATAACTAAATATAAAATGTTGTCAAATGCATAAATGACCCATATGGATTTATAGGGGAAAGAACCAAATACAAACTATAATAAGAAATGTTATTTATTATTAGAGTTTGTTTTGTTTAATAATAAATAAAACTTAATTTTAAAACACAAAAAAAACAAAATAAAACACTAATTAATTTAGAAAACACAAAATATTTATCTTATATCTTTTACATTTTTTAGGTGGTTTTATATCTTTACACTTATTAAAATTTAAAATAAATATAGAACACTTATTTTCATACATATTGAATTGAAATAAATTTTTTATTAGTACATTCCCCTCATTTATTATTATTTTCACCAATTATTATTAATCTAATTTGACTCTTGGACTACCAATAGTAATCTTCTGGTTCATATAAGTAGAAATCATTTCGCAATGTTTAGTAGAAACTATCAATAAACTACTCTTTTTCCCAATTATAGTTAACTAATGAATAATTGGTCTCTAATGTATCCAATCAATGGAATTTATTTCATTTATTTTAATAATTAATCCCTTTAATAATATCATGGAAATGGGTGACATTTACCATGGAAAATGGGAATGAAAGGTGTCTCACTATTGTGTAAGAAAAGATAACAAAGATAGTTGTAGCATATTGATATTGCCATAAACTATGGATGGATGGAAAGTGATGGAAATTACAAATAAATATATTATTTCAATTTGTTATTACTTACTATTCCTTTAAAACCATTCAAAAAAATATCATTATGCACATAGCTTAACAAACAATTGACAAAGTTGTCGAGCACTTTCAAACTACTATTTTCCACTATCAATTGCTTTGTTGCTACTATTACCAAGTAAGGATTTTATGGTCTTCATAAATGTATTTTAATAAAACATACTATAATTGATATAGGACAAAAATACTTAACCATAAATTATTAATATTTAACTACCTTTTCAAACTACAATCTTTATAGTTATTTATTATCTGTGCACCATTCTGCAAGAATACTTTATTTATGTATATATTTGTTTGGCATTGAATTTATTCACAAATGATAAAACTTGAATACTACTTGCTAATTTTTAATGTGTAAAGTCATTATGGGATCTTTATAATGAATGTCTAAACTCAACACAAGACCCAAAATTTCATTAATTATCTGGCAAACTGGTGGTATCAATCAGATAGAGGATGAAATTAAGGAAGTCATCCAAATATTCTTCTTGAGACAAAAAATCAAGACATACCTTATCATATTACGCATAAAAATACCTCTAAAACTAGTCTACGTGCTATTGTATAAGATAAATGCCTACTGATCAACCAAAAAAATAGCTTGAGTGTCTAGATACCCTGAGCCTAAGTACAATTGTAGTAGGATTATTGAAAAAATGGCCCTTTAGGCTTGCTATGGTGATGCATGTGAGTAGGGTAGATTGGAAACTTTGAGTTTTTTGTATTAAAACTTATCATTGAGTCCAAAGCTTCCATAGGTTTTCATTAATTATACATAATATTACACAAAAATTTATGAATTAAAAATAAAACCTATTCTATTCAATTTGGAAAAAGATAATCCCACTCAGCCAAGAAATAAAATTATTCTCTAATCTTTGTGTTAAAAACTTAAAATTATTAATTTTCTATTATTTCCTTTATTTTATAAATACTTTATATATATATAACTTTGAAAATAGAAAATTAGATAGATGAGTTGTTAAGGGTTTTGAATTGAGCATAACAAAAAATATAAATGTAGGCATTGCTGATAAGGATGAAAGACTTTGTAGAGTATGGGTATTTTTTAACATCTCATAGACCTAATCAAACTAATTCCATGATATGCATTTTTTTTGTGGGAACATCACTCAAATGCAGTCCAACTAATTATATGAAATGATTTTTTTTCTAGGAAGATCTAAGCTGAGAACCTCTCATGGTGAAGGTAGGTTGCCCATCTTGCTAAAGACAGTTGTTTCAAAGTACAATAGTGAAAATTAAATTTAATGTCTACTATATGTTAGTGATGATTATCTAATGCAAATATAGGCTTATCGACATGTTTTGGGTTTGAATTAGTATATGTAATATTCTTGTCTATACATGTTAAATCATGGAATCAAATTCCAATATTGGGAACCCATTTAACTAACATGTGCACCGATATTGATAACCATCCCAATAATCTAGAATTATGTTATGTCCATGCATTCCCATTGTAATGAACATGACTAAGTTTACAGCTAGTATTGGAATATGTTTTTATTATTATATTTCTTAAGAATGCCCTAAAATAATTATCTATCATGATACAAGAAGATAATATATGGAAAACCATTATATTATAAAAAATTATCAATATTTAAAGAGGTGATAAAGTAAATTTTGACACATAAAATAATCCTTGTAGTTTTACAAGCATTCAAATTTGAGTGGATGTCCTTATATCATTAAACTCATAATCTATGCTCATGAGTTTCAAAATGCAGTTGGCAGTTGGTAGATAAAAGACCTTGAATATTTAGATATTCTAAATGACACATATATTGAATAGTTATTTGCCAAATGGAAACTTAAATTATAAATGATACATGTGTTCTATAATATGTGCATTGAATTCATAATTTGGGTAACAATCACCCATGGATTTAACAATTAAAAACATATATATAATAATTTTTGCATGAATCTCTCATTTATGTTTTGTTTTATCAATGATTGTCATGAAATGCTAAAAAGCATGATATAATACTCAATGTAGATGTTCAATAATTTCCTATTGGTAAGTAAATCCTTCTAAAAGTCTACAAAATGTTATTTTTTGTAATGGAGTCATCATTTGTATTTATGGTACAAGCACGTACATCGATATTTATGATGCAAGCTTTATATATTTTTTTATAATAATGCCCTCGTGTATACAAAAAATAAATCCAAGCATGTGCATCGATATTTACAGTGCAAACTTTATATAAGTTTTTATAGTAATTATCTCACGTAGATAAAAAATATTGTAATAAGTGAAGTCCATAATTTTCTTGTGTGAGCCAAACCTAGTAAATTTTGGGATAATATTATTCAATTTTTTAAAATTTAAAAATAGTATCCCATTCAAAACATGCATTCTATTCATTAGTAGATAGCTACATACTTATATGAAGGGATCAATAGGAATGGACTTCATGGTACCTCTTTTTTTTAATACAAAGTAAAGTGCATTGGCTTGAAACATTATCATTTTTCATGTGTATCTTCTTTAATGCTTCATACACTTTGACATATATTGTCCTCTACCAGCTTTGATGTACAATAATTCTATGTTGATAACTTTGTATATGTATATAGTGGGTTGACAACTTGACAAATATTAGGTGGAAAGATCCTTCTCAAGTATTGCTACTATGAATAATTAACTATAGTCACCTAGGTGATAGTTGTAGACACATAAAACTGGTCAAAACTAGCTTTTGATCAAACTTCAGACTGATTGCTACTAACCATTGGAAATTAATCCTAGGAATCACTGAATGTCCCAAATTTAATTTTGCATATATCATCAAAACTTATAACCATGTTGAGGCATACCTAATTGAGGTATCATATTGTATTCAATAATAACTTCTCATAGATTCATAACTAAGCACCTTGTGGCATCACAATAGTCAATTTGGCTTATGGACCTTTTACGTGGGGCACATTAACAAAAATAAAATCTTGAAAGACCTAAATGGATAATCAAAATTAATTAACAATCTAAACCAAATTAAATGCCTAGTCAAATTATCTATGTGTCATTAATGAATATATAAAAAAGAAAATACAAATATCCTAGCCTTTCATCATGACCTTTGTGAGTTGTCAAGCTCTTTGGAAATATCCTAAAATATCTCATTTCGGAGACCCATGCTTATTCATTGAAAATCATGGTTAATTAACAACTATTAACTTTACTGGGGTTATGTTTGACTCACCCAGGTTAGGTTTGAACCCATTCCATGTTTAATTTCCACCTTGACTCACCTTGGGTTGGAGTTAGATCCATTTATTATAAATACATTGCCTATTGAATTTTAAGCTATTTTGGTGCAAATTTATCGTGCATAAATGAATTCAAAGATTTGATAACAGTAGTGTTATAATGCAAAAATGACTATTAAGTAAGGTTGTAATGCTAAAATCTTGAATCCAAGCTACATCAAGCCAACATAAGCCATGGTGCCAAGGAGAGAAGGAGATAGACAACCTCCATTTCTAAATATTTATTGAGAACAAGCTAAGTAAACCAATCAATAATGCATTTATAGGTCCCAAAGAGGGTAAAGGATTTGTTGTCTTTTGAATTTTAGTTGTGCTTTCATTTTTCATTTGTTAACTAAGCTCACCCCCAAGATATAGGCTTGTAAGTGTTAGTGTTAGTGTGTCTCTTTAAGTTTTTATTGCTTAAACTAATATGTTACTAGCCTCCCTTTTTGGATTCCTATGATCACAAATGTCATGCCTAGTGGGACCCAAAGTATCCCATATAGAAAATAGATCAAAGTGCATCTTATAGTTTTTTTAATGAATGCATGATCATCTTAAAATTTTGAGTTTTTACTTTGTTTTTTCCATATTGTATTTTTAGTTATATATAGTTTTACATAGTAAATAGTATCGGTTTACCCTAACCAACATTGGTCTTGTCCTAATCAGCATTGGTCTCTGTCTAGGGTAGAACATGATAGAAAAACTTGGTTTTTGAGTTTTCTTAAAAGTTACATATTATTATTCCTAGTTTTATTCAATTGCATGCTCTCTATCTATATCATTTTTTGTAGGATATAGAGGTTTTCTAGAGATTTTATACTTGGGATTTTTTAAAAAAATTAAATCATTTTCTTTTTCCTACAAGTTTATAGGTAACCAGCATTGGTTTTAAGACAAGAAGCATTGGTTCTATTACAACTGGTATTATTTTTCTTATAATCATCATCAGTCTCTATGGATCGATGTCAGCCTCTATGTAACAAAATAAGAGAAACCCAAGAGTTAAATTGGATAGATATTTGGCTCATTCATGAAAGTTCTTCAAGGTAGGAAAAAAAACCTCTAAAAACTATAGGACCTCAGCTGGAAAAGGAAATAAATTTGGAAGTGTTTAATTATTGAACATTTTATTTTGGTACCTAAAAGGAATTTAGACATTTTTATGCTTTATTAATTTGTGAATATTTTTTCAAGCTGTCAACTAATGCTAAGGGTCAAAAAAAATCATTAAATGTTTCATTTTTGGTGCATTAAAATGAACTTTAATCACTTAGTTACATATTTTTTAGAAGTATTTATTTTTATACCTTGTTTTTTTGGAGTTATTTATTTTTGCAAATAGATTGATGTGTGTATGTTATCCCCCCATCCCCTTTAGAGAACTTGGGTGACTAAAATCATTCTTTATTTTCATTTGTTCCTTGTCTAAATATGTGAAAAGAATTATGTTAAGGCTCTCCCCAAATCTATATGGTTTAGGTGATCTAAACACAACCTTGAAGTCTTTTTACTTTATTATTTATTTTAATCCAACTTAGCTTGTTAGCATGAGTTCTTAGCCTCCTCATGAGTTATTTAGGGGTGTGTTGACTTGGGGTTTTATCTCTCATCATTGTACAAACCCTACTTCATGGTGGACTATATCAATTAGGGCACATATACTTTGATTTCTAGGGGGTTGAGCGGCTAGCCTCTCTGATCATAATGAAAACTTGAGTCAGGTCTAGCTAACTAGGGGATTCCACCAAGAAGTACATAGATGAAATCACTATGCAAAGTAATATAACCTTGTATAGTACATTATCTAGTATTAACTCAATTGACATGAGGCATCTCTAGTTTTAACCACACTTGAGACCATCTAGATGTTCAAAAGTTTATTTTTAGAATAACACCACATGTTGAAAATATATATTGAATGCAAGGTGAGTAGCCCAAATTTCCATGTCATCATAAAATCTCTTGGGAGAAGAGGGGGCCTAAAAACCCTAATTTTCATGCACTTTTATTTTTATATTAACACTTAAAATCCTCTCAAGGTCATGTATATAGATAGAATTTGACAGTACTACATAACCTTGCCAGCTTTAGTATCTAGGACATTACATTTAGATGTTTATGTCATTTTATCCTGTATTACATAGTTTTTTAGTCTAAAACTATATATTTTGTTTGTTATGCCATGTGAAAATGAGTTTTGTGTCCATATGACTCCATTGTTTGAGGATATGTTATGCTATCCATTTGACACCATATGTTTGCCTTAGTCTTTTTGACAAATCTTTGTGTGTGTGTCAATTGATTGGAAAGGGTAATGTTACATTACCCAATCCATTTCAAGTTTTATGCCTTGGATTCTTGAAACAAACCATTTATCACACCTTAAGAGAGAGATAATGTTGTTATGTTGATTAAACTATTTTATAGACTTGTTTTGTCTTTTGTCCAAGTTTTCAATTTTAAACCAAACTATGTGTGCCTTTTAGGTCTTTGTCTAGTACCATTACGCCATTCACCTTTATCTATCCTATTGATAAAATAATCCTAGATTTTTTGAGTTGATTATTTAATTAACCTTGAGTTGAGTATTTAATTAACCTTGACCAATTCAAATCCAAATATTGATTGATTTATGTTTATGCCTTGTGTAATATGGGTATAGACACTGTTCTTTCTCTTTTGGGTTGTGTAACTTAGGTTAATTATTTAACACTTTGAAAACTATTGTGTGTGCCTTCATTTGGGAGAAAATAGTTTATTTTCAAGTGCCTTTTTTCATGTCTTAGTCCAATTTTGTCAAATCTCATGTCTAAATTTTGTTGCCTAGTCTATGCCAACATGTTTCATATTTTTTATATTAAATCATACCCCTTTGTTTGATCCTATCTTTTGATGCCACATTTGGCCAAAATACCTAACAACCTTTTATTTTCCTATATTAGACTTATTTGTAACACTTTAAACCTAGAATTTGGTAATCTAGTTTTAGTTCATCCACTTGACCTTTTTGTGTGAGACATTTAAAATTAGACATTTGATGTTAGTTTGTTTTATACTGGGTTTTAACATAAACCCTTTTTGGAAATACAAATCCATCCCTTTGACCAAGTTATATTGATTTGAAACTATTTATCTTTTTAGTCATTATTTTTTAAAGTTTGTATAACTCTAACCCCTTTTATCATGAAACATTCACCATTGATTCGAACATGTCTCACAATACTCGTAGTGGTGTCATGTATAATCTAGGGTATAGTAATGTGATCACAAAAAAAGACTATGTTCAAGACCCATATGGAGATGATGTTGTTTGTGAGATAGATCCTTATCCACCTTAAAACACTTAATTAGGGCAACAAAGCCAAGATCCTTTGGCCCACTATTTGGTCAACAAGCTTCTATACTTAGAGCAAGACCAAGACCAAATGATATAATACCTATCTATCATACCTTTGGTTATAGAACAGGTCAAATAGTAATCATACTACATTATAATGCCATCATCCTATGATAGGCCTCATGGAGGATCACTTCATATAGATGTAGATAGCATATCAACCTATCTGAACTTAGCACATAATTTCAATAACATGACCTTGTCAAATTCTTCTCTTATTGAGCTAGTTCCTTCAACATGAGTCTTAATTAAATTAACATGCCATGAAAAATAGGTTATAAACCCATTCAAATAAATAACTTTATTCAGAGACATATTCAATTACCAAGCTATCAAATAAGTGTCTTCTATTTTTATGCAAAATAGTGAGCCAAATATAGTGGATACTATGCAAGTGTTGTCCAATCTAGACCAAAGTGGTGTAAATACACAAACAACTAGTCCAAAACAAAACATGCCTTTAATTAACACCAAAAGTAGTTTTCAAACATAGGGGATAGGAAATTATACCTCCCAACTACAAATAACTACCTCTAATCCTAAATTAACTACTTATTTGAGCATACAACCACAAATATTAAGTAGTCAAAAAATAACCAGTGTCGTGCCTCAACAAAATGTGATGAATATTAATCCACCACAATAGGTGATGACTAATTTTCCACAACCATAGGCACAATCCAACATACCCATGAAGTAGAGGTAAAACATCTTGCCACCTCAACAAGAGGCAACCAATGTTCTACCTCACCAAGTAGTAATGAACATCCATCTTTAGTCATAGACCAACATACCATTATTATCACAAATGATGTCTAGTCAATAGCGTACGAGTATTGGTTAGTGACAAATGACAAACCTTCAAAATGCATATACTTCCCAACAAGGATTTTCACTACCAAGAGGTTCTAATGTTCCACAAGTACCTATTAGGCAACAATTCCCTTTTGTTTCTAACATGCCACAAACTCAATGATAGGGCCTTGGTTCACAAGTTCCCCTTAATCAACAAGGTTGACTAATCGGTAGTAAGTCACTAATCAACCACAATAGGCACAGTACATCACCCCTACCCATATCCTTCCATCTCAACTATAATTTCCCCAAAACCAATCCCATATACCAAATCCTAACCATAATATTATACTTCAATACGTGTAATTCTAAATATCACATCCTAATCTATGAATGCATATTCCTGGTTAATTTCCTAGCCAAATTAACATTTCAAAGAAAACCATGCCTCCACTATACCCAAGTCAAAGTAATCCACTTTTGACCACCTATCCTCCACCTCAAATCAATGTTCCCTCTGATTTCCTATTACAATAATTATAACGAATGAAGGATGCAATTACCATCATCCAAGCCTAAAAATAAAACAAAAATTTTAAGTTGGATGACATGTGTTCCCACCCTTTTAACATGGAGTATTTATAAATATCATTTCCTCTAGGATACGAACCACTAAAGTTTAATAAATATAAGGGGAAAGGAGACCCCAAGGCCTAATTGATCAAATTCTTTATTTCTTGTCAACTAGTGGCCTATAGAGACATATACCTATTAATTTTGTTTCTAATTAGTCTAGTAGGACAAGATTTGGAGTTGTTTCTAAAATTGCCTAAAAATTCAATTTATAATTATGATGATCTTTTCAACAAGTTTGTGCAACACTTCTACAATATTGAGCATGAAATTTCATTGGTAGATTTGATGCAAGCCAATTATAAGGCTGGTGAAATTTTCACAATTTATCTGTAGTGATGGAGAGCACTTGCAAGCTAATTTACCACATAAACAATTAACTGCTCTGTTTACTAAAAATATACATAACAAGATATATTACCATATGGATCTTCAATGTCTACATACTTTTAAGGAAATCATTGACAAAGGTTTGTTAATCAAAATGTACCTTATTAACAAAAGGATCATTAAGATAACCTCATCAAATCAAAACCAAAACAATGGGAAAAACTAAAACCAAGTCCAATCACAAGTGTCATAACCAGTGCAAGCTAGAAATTATGAAAAACCTAAGCCATTCAATCACAATAATAATGTTGTTACAAATGGATTAAATGAGTTGTGACATGCATAAATGGTGAAAACACCATCTATTCAGCCTACATCACATATACAAATTACTCCTAAATAATAACCTCTTCAACAAATGCAGTAAGTGTAGCAGCCTAAACTAGTGCAAAAAAAGTAACAACTATTGCCTTCATAAACCACTCCTTGAAGGAGAACTATGCCTATTCATCACATATTTAGTGACCTTGGATAACCCTTTTAATCCATGTTTCACAAGCTCACTACCACTAATCTGATTAGTTAGCATATTCTGAAGCACTAACCTAAGGCCATCCCTTATCTAGATTGGTACCAATAAAATGAATTCTGTGAGTATCATTAGGTTAATGGAAATAATTTGCATCATTGTGTGAAAATTAAACATTTAATTGAAAATATGTTGAAAAATGGGGAGATCACATTGGATAATAGAGCTTCCACATACAATCAAAATTTGGGAATTTGTCAAAATCCCTTTTCATAACATAACAACCAACAATAACAATAGTATCAATAACTGAGATAGAATTAGTAAAATCAACATAAATAGAACTAACATCATCCATATGGATAGAACCAAGGCCAAAATGATGCCAACATCCAACAAACTTACCATGCGATTGCACATGACTACAACAAAGTTGTAGGCCATATTGAGGTCACATTTCTACCATCTCCATAAATCCAAGACCAAGTATTAAATAAATAAGACCATTGCTAATCAATTCTAACCAACCAACCCATGCCAATGATCCTTCTTTGACCTGGGACCGCATACCAGTGTACTTGTAAAAAGGGATTACTACATTTGGCCCTCAGATTGATAAATTGTCATTGGATCATGACCACACATAGGTACACTAATAACTAAACTCATCCTATTTGCTCCCCCACCACCATAATTTACTAAAAACAATGGTCTTATATCTACTCTTGATTATGTAATCACAACTTGATGGTCAAAGATTACCATCCTAAGCCCATAGCTATCTACCACTTCACCCATCCAACCCACCATTCTATCTAGGAACAAGCCATTTACTATTGTGAAAGAAAATACATTCAATATTATGAAACAATTACATAAAATACCCATATAAATCACTATTTGGATTTGTTTCATATATCCTCCATCCACAAGAACATCTTAAGAGAGTACCTTGGCCAATCCCAAGTTCCAAATGATATATCTCCAGATAAATTCTAAGCTTTGGTCGAACATCTAGGCCCATGCTATTAATTAACCTTTGACCAAAGTGATATTTCATCTCTTGGCCCTTTGCATAACAATCCATTATACATCAAAGTTGTTATAATGCGACATAAATTGAAACATGTCCTCATAGACAATATATCATATCTAAATATTGTGTCTCTAAATCTCATCAAGCTTCTCGGGTACACCACATCCAATCGCTAACTAGAAACAATCATAACGAAGGCCTATGACAATGAAGAATGGGAATCACAAGGCACCATCAGCTTGCTAGTTAACATTGGACCCTTGACCCAAGATACACTATGCCATGTGTTAGACCTTGACTTGTCATACAATATGCTTTTGGGTAGACCTTGGATACATGAAATTAATGCAATCCCTTTAACATTGCACTAGTATATAAATTTATCTCATTCAAGTATGGAAGTTGCTATCCATGGAGATTTTCAACCATATGAACATTGCAAGCATTTTGAGGTTGAGTACCAAAGCTATAACTACCATTTTAGATTTAATCCAGTTATTATGAAAGATAAAGGAAAACAAATACTTTTTTATTCCCCATAGGCCAATTGTATTGACCCAGATACCCTTGATTCATTATCCCACATGCAGCCTCCTAAAATGTCTAATCATTATACCATCTTGGCTAATGGCTCAAGAAAAAGTTTAACCCATGATACATTCCATATTGCTAATCTTACATAGAACCCCAAGTCTTACGAAAGTCCTATAGCCAAACCACCTTCCATGGAATGGCAAAAAAAGGGAAACGACAAACTGCATAGTCTATCACCTATCCTTTTCATACTAGCCACTGGCCAAGAACATGACCCACTTGCAAATGATGAATATTAGTTGTATAATAAAAAACTAGCCGATTGTTATCTAAATACTATAATAAGTGAAGGAGATATTGTTCTTGTCTAGGATAAACCTACTTAATTGTGTGATAATATTATTTAATTTTTTAAAATTTAACAATAGTATCCTTTTCAAAGCATGCATTCTATTCATTAACATATAGCTACATAGTGATATGAAGGGATCAATAGGAATGGACTTCGTCACACCTCATTTTTTTAATAAAAAGTAAAATGCATTGGCTTAAATCATTGTCATTTTTCATTTGTATCTCCTTTAATGATTCATATACTTAGACATATATTATCTTATACCAACATCGATATACAATAAGTCTTTGTTGATAACTTTGTACATGTAAATAGTGGGTTGACAACTTGACAAGTAGTAGGCTGAAATCTCATTTGTAAGTATTGTTGCAATGAATCATTAACTACACCCCCTAGGTGATGGTTTATAGTTACAAATAATTGCCTAAAGCAACAACAGGTACTGAAGCTAAAACATGAGTCTTGTTTTATATGGTCTAATTACTTTGATTTTATTTCCCACCCCCTGCTTGTTGAATATAATTAAAACACCATTTCAAACTAAATTTAAGCATATAATTCATACCCTTTACAATAAAAAATGGAAAACCATCACATTTAATTGCAAGGAAATGCACATTTGATATTTTATACCAAAGATACTTTTTAACACAAAAACAAAGATCATGACCATAAAATATTATGAATGGGACTAAAGGCATATTATTTCCACCATATAATCAAATAATATCTAAAAATATGACCTTCATTATTCAAAATAAAAGGGTTGAGAGATGCAAAAATAGTAAACACGGG
>JARHVA010001241.1:1277500-1382500 GCA_037957365.1 Torreya grandis | reverse complement strand
TGTATTTTTTGTATAAATGTTAGTCTATGTAAACATGTGAGCCATGGCAACGATTAATTATTAGAACCACATATAGTCATTTGGTCAAGTTACATGAATTAAGGAATGTGGAATCCTTCTTGTTATGAATTAAATATTTATTTTGGTTAATTATTTTTCTATTCCATTTAATTTTTGGTAGGTTATCTAATTAACTTTTGTCACTTGTCAAAAACAATTTCATTTTATTTTTTCAAAGGTTACTTGCATATTACAAACTTTTCAACCATTCTGACTTTATATTCCATTGAGGTTTTTTCATTGCAAAGTGTTCATCTGCCATAATTTCCATTTTACTGATGGCTTATTTTGTGTTTATCATAATTGTATTATGTATGGTGGCTTCCACTGTGTGTCTTATTGCTATTACAATTATAACTTAAATTTATCATTTAAATAATGATCACATAGCCAATTTATACTTATGTGGCCTTTATTCCCTTCTCACAATTATATTTTTAATGGTCATGAAGTATCTTTATATTACCTTATGGTCACAAGAATAACAATCCACACTAAATATGTAATGAAAATTCATTATATTAATTCACCCATGGAATAAGGTGTCAATTGTTCATATGAACAATATGACATCTAATCGTATTTGTATAAGGTGAATAACATCACCAATTCCACTATTAAGGTATATTTCTCACTATATGGTTATCTTCTATTAGAGCTCTTGCTTTTGCCACATCAACTAAGATACCACCCTGATGGATCATATCCAAACCCTTACCAACTTATCTCATCATGGTCATCTCACTAAAGACTGATCTAAGTAAAACCATTAAAACAAAGTTTAAAATTACGTCAAAAATAATCTATTTTTCTCATTTCGCTCAAAAGGCCAACACACAAGCACATTACTAGTTAAGGGTTAACACATTAGATTTATTAGACATATTTGAGCAAATGTTAAGCTAAATTATTGTGGCTTGAAAAAAAAATTCTAATGAAACTTAGTATATTTTATGATTTATTTTAACTTGTTGATTTTTGGTGCTAACCCTAATCCTAAAATAAATAAACATGAGTTATGTGTCTTGACAAGTCCAAGTATCGATACCATGCTTCTATTTTCATAGATTGGATGCATGATATTCCATCTACCCATATGAATACAAAGAACTCATTTCAATACACCAATAAGTAGGCTCTTAATAAAGTCTCATCTCCAAGACCACACCAACATAAAATGTAACCAAACTCAAAATCTCATAGATTATTTCATGACATTGGAACCACCAATATCAATACAAAATGACCATTTCAATATAATAGGGCAATGGGATACTAGTAAAGGCTCATCTCATAGTCTTATATGCATACATACATAACCCGTTTCTATAAACCACATATATTTGTAACTCTTTTCTTTGTATGGACCCATACTAATACAATAAGGTAAGAAGCTCATAATCTAGGTGAATAATAAATAAATGCACAGAGACTTTGTATAATTTTACAACTAATATATATATGTGGATAATTTTTAAATGTAGATAATTAAAAACACATAAAACTAATAAAGTGTGTGTGTGTGTGTGTGTGTGTGTAGATATGTGTGTGTGTGTGTTATGTACTAAAATTTATGTCTTGAAATGTAAAATAAATTTATATTTAAAATTTCACGTTAAAAAAACTTTAAAAATACATTACTTATCCAATTAAATTTAATATTGGTCATATGTATGTATGTATGTATGTATGTATATATATATGTGTGTGTGTGTGTGTGTGTGTGTGTATGTATATATATATATATATATATATATATATATATATATATATATATATATGTATATGTATATGTATATGTGTATGTGTATGTGTATGTGTATGTGTATGTGTATGTGTATGTGTATGTGTATGTGTATGTGTATGTGTATGTGTATGTGTATGTGTATATATGTATATATGTATATATATATATATGTATATATGTATATATATATATATGTATGTATGTATGTATGTATATATGTATATATATGTATATATGTATATATGTATATATGTATATATATATATATATATATATATGTATATATATATATATATATATGTATATATATATATATATATGTATATATATGTATATATATATATATATATATATATGACCAATATTAAATTTAATTGGATAAGTAATGTATTTTTAAAGTTTTTTCAACGTGAAATTTTAAATATAAATTTATTTTATATTTCAAAACATAAATTTTAGTACATAACATAAGTGTCAATGTTATATTGATTCGTAAGGATTGAAATATTAGTAAAAAGTTATTGAAATGTTGTAGTAAAAGGAAATTTCATCTGAATGCTACAATTTTAGTGGAGGGTGATTAAACGAGGGTTATAACACATGGGAAGAAGTTGGAAATAGCATGCCAAACTAAGTTATGGTGTTACTTGGAAATGAAAAATGAGAAAAGATAGAACATTGAATAAAAAGCAGCAAAGACATCAAAGAAATAGGTTCAAAAAATAGTGCATACAGTAAGCCTTTTGTCCATCCTCATTCAAAGGGATCAATATAATATTGTCTCTATGATGAGCTTATAATTGGTTCCTTATTGTATTAAGTTACTTGGAAATGAAAAATGAGAAAAGACAAAACATTGAATAAGAAGCAGCAAAGACATCAAAGAAATAGGTTCAAAAAAGTAGTACATATAGTAAGCCTTTTGTCCATCCTCAATTAAAAAGATTAATATAATATTTTCTCTTATGATGAGCTTTTAAGTGAGGGTGATTAAATGGAGGAGATTAGAAATAGCGCGCTAAAGTGAGTTATGGCATCAATTGGAATTGAAAAAAGAGAAAAGACGAAACATTGAATAAAAACCAGCATAGACATGCCAAAGAAATAGGATCGGAGAGGTGGTTTATTATTATTATTATTATTATTATTATTATTATTAATTGAACGGCAAGGATTCCTTATACGCTACAAAGCAGCTATCGAACGTACCACTGAGATAAAAGATTCCTTCGTCGCCCTCATTGAACGGCTGCGATTGCGTAAAAAATGTACGGCGTGTATAGTAAACACTTGACTGGGTCACGACAATGTAAGATAACCGTTAAAACACTTGACTGGACTCGATTCGACTCGGTCACGACAACGCAATGTAAGCTCAGTCGGTCCTCGATCGCGGAGCCTCTACTCAGTCGCGATTCACGAAGCCTCCATTTCCAAATTCCAAGAATAGTCAAATCTGAGGGCCTTCCCAATGCCTATTTATATTTTCGCTCTTCAAAGATTATACCCAACAAGTTTGCAAACATAGATTTCAATATCATCTACGAGATTAAAACAGAGGTTTTTTTTCTTCCAAAACAATCGGAATATGGCATTATATCAATTAGCCATTGGCAATTGGAAGGACGCTGGATATTATTTATCAGCAGGTAATCATAATTTTCACGGATATGGAGAAACCAAAAGCCAAGAGCAACTTGGTAACATATGGAGAGATATTCAGGGTGCCAACCATTGGAAAGGTTTGCTTGATCCCATTAACCCTCTTCTCAAAGCCGAGATTCTCAGATATGGTGACTTCGCACAGCAATGTTATGATTCTTTTGACAATTCTCAATCTTCAAAATACTATGGGAATTGTAAACGCAGCAAAAGCTCACTTTCACAGAGATTGGAATAGCTTAAATGTGGGCGTGGGTATCAAGTCACCAAATATATATACGCCAATACCCGTGTTTTGAACTCCTTTTTCGGAGAGGATTCAAGTGACATTGGCTCTTGGATTGGATTTATTGCTGTTTGCACTGACCCAGATGAGATAAAGAGATTGGGAAGACGTGACATAGTTGTTGCCTGGAGAGGCACTGAAACTCCCCATGAATGAATGCAAAACTTCAAAGACATATTAGTTCCTGCTACCACATCTCAGGCTACAGCATGCTCTGACATCCAAACCAATATTTGAAAACCAGATGCTAGGGTAGAGAAGGGATTTCTCAAATGTTATACATCCACAGACGAGGACTCTGTTAGATGCAGGTTCAGTGCAAGAGAAATTGCAGTCAGTGAGATAACACGGTTATTGAATGAATACCAAGACGAACAACAAGATTTGAGCATAACATTCACCGGACACAGCTTGGGAGCTGCGTTGGCAACCCTGAGTGCGTATGATATCAAACAAATTATGAATGAAAAGGGAATGAGCTCAATACCCGTGACAGTGTTTTCTTTTGCCTCTCCAAGTGTGGGAAACCTGCCATTTGCCCAACATATGGAAGAGATTGGCGTCAAAGTTTTGCGTTTGGTAAACAAAAAGGACTTGGTTCCCAAAGTTCCCGGAGTTTTTCTAAACGAGAAAATGGGATGGCTCACTAAAATTCTGCAATGGCTGCCGTGGGCATGTGTTCATGTGGGTGTAGAGATTACTTTAGACAGCAGCAGCTCGCCTGTGCTGAAGAAAACGTTTAATCCTGCAAGCTTCCACAACTTAGAGGTTTATTTACACCTAGTGGATGGGTTTCAAGGGATGAAGAAGCTGCCTTTCAAATCATCAGGAAGAGACGCAGCCCTTGTTAACAATAACTCTGACTTATTAATTAAAAGTCTTCAAATCCCTCCCCACTGGTGGGTGCAGAGAAATAAAGAAGTGATGAAACGTATAGATGGGATATTGGTGTACTCTCAGACAACTCCCACTGCTGTTCCCCTTCCTATTACTCTTCCTCATCCTCTTCCTGTTTTACACACCCAGCTCCAATCTCTCGTTGAATAATAGACACCTCTATTCTTGATTTAAGGGTTTATTCTCCTCCAATTTGTCATTTATTTCTATTTTTGACTGATATATTTATTTGATTGCCATGAAATGAATCTACATAATGTAAGACATTAAAATAATTTGGGTAGGATGTTGACCTGTAGCGAACATTCAAATGTGAATGTCTTAGTCCAACGAAATGCTTATATCGTGTTGATCACGCTAATCATCTTTGTGGCAGCAATTGATTGAAGCAAAAAGATAGATAACAACCTTATTGTTAATTAAATCATTATATTAATAAACGCTCCTAACTGATAATGTGACAGCTTTTACAAATAACTATTGTGCATCAAACTAACTAATGTATCATCAATATGCAAAAAATGCATCATTCATATATACATTATTGTATATCACATTAATTTATTATATTATACATTATATATATCAAATTAATTTTATGGATTGTGAAAACTAAATAATTTTAATTAAATTTTTATTAATTTTTTAACAATATGATATAATATTTATATATAAATTTGGTTATAATTTTATAAAATAAATTTTAACTATATTTTTATAATTTAATTGATGAGAACAATAACTTGTATTATCATAAATATCAAATTTAATGATTTAATGATAGTATTTACTTTTTTAATCATAAAATATAATCAACATTTTTTTAGAGATAGTAAAATTTAAAATAATTCATCAAATACTTTTACGAATTATAATAAATATATATTTTTTCCAAATTTTCCTCTTACAATAACTCACATTAATATTTAAAGGATATTGTTAAATAATGATAGACAAAGTTAATCATCAAATATACCCCGCTTAATCTTCCATCAACTAAAGTATTCTTATAGATTTACATATTTTAAATTCTAATGATGTATGGATTCAATAACAATATACTAAAACAATATTAATATACAAAATTATTATATTGAAAATAAAATCTTCTGATTTGGAAAATGAGAAGAAGATATTTTTAAAGTGTGTTTTGTTGGTGATCGGTTAATCATTCCTATATTTAATATTTTTGTGTATTTATATATTATATTTCAAAGTGTTATCCTCAATCCAATATAAGGTATAATCTCAATGTGATAAATTAATTTATATAATGCGAAACATTTTCCTTTTTTAAATTGATAAATTGTTGTGTTGATTGCATCTATTTTCTTTGAGAATGAATGGAACAAGAAGAAAAGACCAAACTTTATTTTTTAACCTTCCAAGTTCAATATACAATAAGGAATATTAGGTTTGAAGATTCAAATTCTAATTTGTCTCTAATTATTGTGATAAATTGACTATTTATTTAATGCATATTCTCAGCTTTGTATTTTAAACATTTTTCTTCTCAATCAATTTTAATACTATTATCTAAAATCCTAGAAATAAAACTATAACATTTATGATACCTGAATAATTCTATTTGTGAATATAATTGTATTTCCTCATCGAGAAAATGACCATTTTACATATAACAAATTAGCCTTCAAAATTCTCTCTTCATATATAGGAAAATGAAGGCAAAAAGAGTAAAGTAACATTTTTTTGAAAACATCGACATGTCCTCATTGGCTACCAAGTCATTGTTTATATGCTTTCATGTCGCATCCTTCAAAAATAAATGTGAACCATCTCTCGGCTATGAAAGGAAAGGATCTATAAATATATGTTCTAATAACACAAATATGTTTAAAGATGGCTATATTTCCCCACTGAGAAAGTGACCATTTAACAGATAACAACTTAGCCTTCAAAATTATCTCTTCATATATTAAAAAATGAAGGAAAATAGAATAAAGCAACTCTTTTTGAAAAGATGGGCATGTCTTCATTGGCTACCAAGTCACTATTTATATGCTTTTATGTGGCATCCTTCAAAAATAAATGTGAACCATCTCTTGGATATGAAAGGAAAGGCTCTGTAAATATATTATCAAATAGAGTTTATAATTTAAATTTATTGAATAATTAATCAAGATAATTTATTTATTTTTAAATATAAATAATTATTTTTCTTAAAGATTTTATTAAATAAAGTATAAAATTTTCAGTAGATTATAGTTTTTTATACAATTTATATTAGTAATGGTATTACAATTTATGTTTTAGTTTAAGTAAAGGTTTTAATTTTTATAGAAATAGTTTTTTTTTTTTTTTTTTTTAAGTTATTAAATATAATATGTTATTAAGTTTTTAAATATTTGTATGTTTAATATTTCAAAATTTGTTAAAATAATATTTAGGTGTGTATTAGATTTTAGTTTTTATTATTTTAAGTTCTTTTTAATATATTATAATTAATTAATGTACTTTTTTAATGTATTGGTATTACAATTTATGTTTTAGTTTAAGTAAAAGTTTTAATTTTTGTAGAAATAGTTTTTTTTTTTTTTTTTTTTTTTTTTTTAGCTTTTAAAATTTAATATGGTATTAGGTTTTTAAATATTTGTATGTTTAATATTTCAAAATTTGTTAAAATAGTATTTAGGTGTGTATTGGATTTTAGTTTTTTATTATTTTAAGTTCTTTTTAATATATTATAATTAATTAATGTGTTTTTTGAATGTTTAGATTTATTTTTTCATGTAAATTTAGGCAAGTTGCATAGTAATGGTGAGGGGTAATGACAAGGTATGTCAAGTGATATCATATATTAGGGCCCATATAAAAAATATAATATTAGTTGGGCTTTTTAAGATTTTGGTGGTAGAGGATGGATTTAGGGATACACATGACTAATTTAGGGTTTGTCGGGCCAGTACCAAGGTTGGATGAATAACCTAAATGATAAATCCATGCTTCTTGGTGTTGGCCCTGAGGGTTTTTATTGCCAATATTTGAGGCTCGAGGTAAATTCATTTGCAAGTATTTTTCTTTTTCATTTTGCATGTTTTTATTTATTAATTAATTTTAATATGTATTTTTTTTTGGTATGAAATTTTATTTTTATTACTTGACACATGTGTTGAATTCCTAAACGGATGTACTTAAAAGGCCTCAAACCCACTGAATCTAATTTTTAGGAAGATTTTCTGTCATACTAAATCATGTTCATGAAATGCATTAAGTTTAAGGATTTTTAGGTGAAATGATATCATAAAAGTGGTTTATTTGCATCATAATAGGAGTGTGCATCAGTATATCATGAGCACATGGCAGAAAACAACACTTTATATGAGTGATGATTCTTATATTCATTTTAAATGGTCATCATCTAATTTTTCAATAAAGATCAGATAATACAAGTCTACTATTTAGGTACTCCAATTTATTCTTTTCCTAAGTTAGGTCAATAAAATTTAGATTCTTATTAATTTATTATTATTACATCAATAATATCAAGAATGTTAGATGTAGAATCCATTAATGTCTATGGGAACTACTTTTATCTATCCTTCACCTTTTCTTGCACCATGGGGTAATTGCTAGTATAATTGGAGTGATTCCTTGTAGATATGGAGAGGGTTATGTCTGAAATGAGAGGGTTTCAATTCATCTCAAATTATAACATGTTTTGTATTTTTATATCTATGTTTTTTTCAGAACTATGTGTTAGCTAAAAAAGTAGTCCTCTAGATATCTTCTTGGAAGGGATAACTAAGGTTGTAATTTAAATTTTTGAAGGCATTTATTTTATATAGACAATATGTTTTCTATCTAAGATCCAACTCAATAAAAATATTTTTCTATGGAATTAGAGCAAATAAATTAAAGTAACAATTTTTTTGGTAGGAATACTGAATTGGTAGCATGAAATAAATAAAGATATCAAGGTTAAATAAACATAATTATTAATTTATTTTGATTTATTACTAGAAGTGATACTAATATGCCTTTGCTTTATTGATTCAAATGTACAAGGCAATGCAATCATCATTTAGTGGACTAGAAATGATATCACATTTGACCCCTAACCATAAGTCACAGTGTTTCTTTTTAGAATCAGAATCCTTCATGACCTGTAACCATAGGTCACAATGCTCCTAGCCCATGTCCCTTCTAACTCATAACCATAAGTCATTCATTGAATTTTTTTCTTGATCCTAACAAAAAAAATATCTTGTCCTATATTTGAGTCTTAAAAATTTTATAAATAAATATAATAGATTGTTAAATGCATAAATGACCCATACGGATTTATAGGGGAATGAACCAAATACAAACTATGATAGAAAATGTTATTTCTTATTAGAGTTTGTTTTGTTTAATAATAAATAAAAACTAATTTCAAAACTCACACAAACTAAATAAAACACTAATTAATTTAAAAAATACAAATAATATTTATCTTCTATCTTTTACATCTTTTAGGTGGTTTTGTGTCTTGACACTTATTAAAATTTAAAATAAATATAAAACACTTATTTTCATACATATTGAATTGAACTCAAATTTGTATGAGTACATTCCCGTCATGTATTATTATTTTCACCAATTGTTATGAATCTAAGTTGACTCTTGGACTATCAATAGGAATCTTAATGAACCTGAAAACTAACAAGATAAATAAAATTACCAATAGGCCAAGATTCTGAATAATAACTTGTATTGATTCGTATTGAATGACTTGAAATAATTACAAACCTAAACCATAATTAAATAATCCTCAACTCAAAAATTAGATTTTACATGCAAAAAAAACTAAAATATTTAAAAAAAAAATGTCTATTTTTAGCAGCCGCTATTTATAGTAAGTTTTGCATGCAAGCGTACATGGCTCTAAAAATTTCTTTAAATACATTAAATTCTAAAATTATCTTATGGGATGAAATTCAACTGAAGTTGATGTCTGGTTCTAAAAATATTTAATTTTTAAAAATAGAAAACTCCCCAAAAAAACCATTCAATGTTAATTTTGGACCCTCAAATGATCATGTTTAGCCTTTAAAAAATAGCAAAATTAAATCTAAGGGGATAGACCTAAATATTCTAAATGTTAAAACTAGCCTATGGGACAAAATTCAACTGAATTTGACATTTGGTTCTAAAAATATACAATTTATAAAAATAAAAAATTCTCAAAAAAAAATCATTAAACGTTAATTTTGGACCCTCAAATGATCATGTTTATCCTCAAAAAAATATCAAAATTAAATATATGGGGATAGAACGCCTTAGGGTACAATTGAACTTTTTGATATGGTCATTTTGGCATTTAAAAGAGCTCAAATGGAGTTATGGGTCAAAGGTGAAGGCCTCTAGAAGGTTGGCCTATTTTTTTTGCATTATTCTCCTTTGGTTGAAAATAACTCAGCTCCTACAAGTTGGCCTGATTATACTGCTACCATTTTTATTTTTCAATCTTATTCAGAACCCATTATGTAATCCAAGTGTTTTATTATTATTTCAATATTTCTTACTACACCAAATACCTGCTATAATTCCTTTACCTTGTGCTCACTATCTTCATATCCAAAACTTACACTATTTTTTCTTTCTTCTTCTTTACAACCTGTTACTCCCAATGTATTTATTTATTTATCTTTGTCACCTTCATCATATTCCCCTAGGAATTCATATAAATCTAAAACATTAAATATTAGAAATATATCAAAGTTTTGTGGTAAACTCACCTCATATGCATTGTCATTGATTTTCTTCACAATTCTGCATGGTCTAATTTTCTTGTACTTCAACTTATTATATGTGCATTTTGGAAATATTTCTTTCTTTAAGTAAACCATTACCAACTCTCCTTCTTCAAATACCTTTGATCTTCTTTTGACATCTATTTTTGCTTTATATTTCTTGTTACTTTCTTGTAAATTTATTCTTACTCCTTCTTGCAACTATTACATATGTTCTGCAAATGGTTCTACATCATCACTAATTCAATTTGTAATAGGTAATTATACCAAATCTAAAATACCCATAAGATTTCTCCCAAAAACAATTTAAAATGGTGACTTTTTTGTTGATCTATTCACTGAACTATTATATGCAAACTCAACTTGTGGTAAAGCCAAGTCTCATTTCTTGGGCTTCTCTCCCACTATGCATCTCAATAAATTTCTTAAGATCCTATCCATTTACTTGTGGGTGATATGCATACTAAATTATAGATTAGAACCCATCTTCTTCCACAAAGTCCTCTAAAAATGATTTAGAAATTTTATGTCCCTATCTAAAGTAATAGTTTTTGGAACACCATACAATCTCATAATATCCATAAAAATAATTTTACAACTCTAGTGGCATCATTGGTTTTTTTACATGTAATGAAGTGAATCATTTTAGAAAATCTATCTACACAATAAAAATTGAATCATTACCTCTTTATGTGTTTGGCAATCCCAACACAAAATCTATACTCAAATCTATCCATAGCCCTTTTGAAATCAGTAATGGCATGTAAAGCCTAGTATTTGGTGCATGTCCTTTAGCCACTTGACACATTCTACACTTTGAAATATACCTTATCACATCTCTCTTCATTTTTGGCCAAAAATACTTTTCCTCTACCAAATTTATTGTCTATGTCTTACCAAAATGTCTAGCCAAACCACCACTATGTAATTCTCTTATTATATTGTCTCGTACAGACCCAACTAGAATGCATAATTGTTTCCCTTTAAAGAGATAACCTTTTTGCATAAGATACTCATCATGAATAGCATCTATCCCATCTGTTAATAGATTCTTGCACTTCTCAACTACCTTGCTAAAATATGGATCAGTATCATAAAATTATTAAATAGCTTCAAATCTAACTACTTCACTCACCATAGTAGTTAATAACTCTATCCTCCTACTCAAATTATATGACCAAAAAAGCATTGGTTTTCTTTAATCTATACATAATATTATTCAAAATTCATGAAGAAAAAAAAATATGTTCTATTCAATTTGGAAAAAGATTCCCACTCAATTGAGAACAAAATTTATTCTCTAATTCTTTTCTTCCCTTTTAATAACTAACTATTTACAGTTTTAAATTAAGTATAGCAAAAAAATACAAATATAGGCATTGCTGAAAAGGATGAAAGACTTTAGAGAGTACTAATTTTTTTTTAATATATCTTAGACCCAATCACACTAATTTCACGATATGTTTTTTTGTTTATGAGAACATCTCTCATATGCAGTCCAACTAATTCCATAAAATGAGTTTTGTTTCCAAGAACATCTAAGGTGAGCACCACTCATGGTGAAGGCAAGTCACCTGTCTTACTAAAGACACCTACTACGAAGGGAAATAATGACACTTTAATTTAATGTCTACCAAATGTTAGCGATAATTATTCATGCAAATATAGGCTTACCAATGCATTTTTGGTTTAAATCAGTTTGTGTACTTTTCTTGTCCATACATTTTAAATCATGGAATCAAATTCTAGTAATGGGAGTCTCTTTGATTGACATATGCATCAATATTGATGCAATGCCAATAATCTGCCACTATGTTCTATCCATGCTGCCCATTGTAATGAAAATGTTTAAGTTTATAGCTCGCATTGAAATAGGTTTTTATTATTATATTTCTTGAGAATGCCCTAAAACAATTATCTATCATGGTGCAAGAGGATAATATATGGGAAACATTTTTTTTTTTTTTTTTTTTTTTTTTTTTTTTTTTTTTTGATGTCATTATTTAAAGAGGTGATAAAGCAAAGTTTGATGCATAAAACAATCCTTGTGGTTTTATAAGCATTCAAATTTGAGTGGATGTCTTTATGTCATTAAAATTGAGTTTTGAAATGCAACCAATAGTCAGCAGATAAAAGACTTCAAATATTTACTGCTTCTAAATTAAAATAGAAATGATACACGTGCTCCAGAATATGTGCACTAAATTCATCATTTGGGTAATGATCACTCATGTATTTAATGAGTAAAAATATACATATAACAATTTTTACGTGAATCTCTCGTTTATGTTTTGTTTTAGCAATGATTTTTCATGGAGCTTAAAAAAACACGATACAAAACCTAGTGTAGATATTTGATAATTTCTTAACGGTATGGAAATCCTTTTAAAAGTTTACATTGTGTTATTTTTTTAAATGGATTCATCATTTTGATTTATGGTGCATGCACATCAATAATTATGATGTAAACTTTATATAATTTTTTATAGTAATGTTTTCGTGTAGACAAAAATAAATCTAAGCATGCACATCAATAGTTATGATGCAAAGTTTCTATAATTTATTATAGTAATGCTTTTGTTTAAATAAAAAATGTTGTAATAAGTGAAGGCCATAATGTTCTTGTGTGGGCCAAACATATTAAATTGTATGATAAGATTATTTAGTTTTTTAAAATTTAACAATAGTATCACATTCAAATCATGCATTTTATTCATTAGCAGATAGCTACATAATGATATGAAGGGATCAACAAGAATGGACTTTGTGGCACCTCATTTTTTTAATACAAAGTATAATGCATTGGATTAAAACATTATAATTTTTCATTTGTATCTTCTTTAAAGCTCCATATACTTCAACATATATTATCCTCTACCAACTTTGATATACAATACTCTGTGATGATAATTTTGTAATTACATACAATGGGTTGACAGCTTGACAAGTAGTAAGTCAAAATATCCTTCACAAGTATTACTACTATGAATCATTAACTATGCCCTCAAAGATGATGGTTTGTAGTTACAAACATTCCCCTAAGGTTACAAAAGGTAATAAAATAGTAACATGACTATTATTTTATGTGGTTTAATTTTTTTGATTTTATTTTCCACTCCTATTTTTTCAATATAAATAAAACACCATTTAAAGCTACATGTAAGCAAAGAATTTATTGCCTTTACAATAAAAAATGAAAAAACATCAATTTGATTGCAATGAAATGCACATTTTATATTTTATACCAAAGAAATTTTTCAACACAAAAAGTAAAGATCATGACCACAAAGTATTATGAATGGGACTAAAAGGATAGTAATATCAACCATATAATCAAATAATATCTATAAATTTGACTTTCATTATTTAAAATAAAAAATTTGAGAGAGGAAAAACTACCATTCTTACAAAGATGGCAGGAGGCACATTACACAAAAATGGGTATGGGAGAACAGTTCTACTAAACCATTATCTAAATCAAAATCAAAACCACTATATACTTAGATTTTATAATCCCTTTAAAATCACTTATGCCTACTATATTTTTCAAATCACTTGCGGTACCACTTTATACCTGAATAAAATTCTAATAATTTTAACCCCTTTGATTTGAAAAATACTTTAGAGATAAAATATTATTTATAGGAAGTTTTGACATTATTCAATGTCTATGTATAATATATCATGAATTCATTTTATATTTATTTATATATATAAATATAATTAATGCACTTATTTAATGTTGAATTTGTTCTTGAAGGAAACCCATCAAATATAAGTTTACATATCTATTTTGATATGACCCATAAAACAAATTAGAAAAGGGCAGACTTACCTAGAAGATATTGCATGGCTAGGAAAAAATGGAGTGGAAAATAACTAAACTTCAACATAAAACACTATATATCACAAGGATCAAAAGAGTGCATTGTAACTTTAACTTATTACAAAAAGTTAAAAAAACATAAGAATTGCACGAGAGAGGTGTAATATAAATGTTGGTAAAGGAAGGGAAATTAATATCATTTGAATTAAGGGCCAAGGTTATAATAATTAATATAGTTATTTCTTGTCTATTTACTTAATGTAGATGTGCATTCCATCTTATATTTTTGGTGTTTTAAGAATCACACTTTTGATATTGTTGTAAAAGTTAAGGCCTTGATGTTTAGTAGTACAAAAATAACTTGTTGCCTTCTGTAATATTTTTTTAATTATTATTAATAAATATGAGTTTTTAAGATAAGGAATCCACCCTTTTAGAATGAAGATAAATATATACAATGAAGCTCTTTTTCCAGCAGAAAAAGAAGCAAGCACCTAGAAAAATAAATGTTGAAATATATACACATAACTAAGGCCCTTTTAAATCATTTTCTTTCCTATATCTAAAGGTCATACTCAAGAGTTATAACTCCCTTTGGCGACTACCTTTCTTTTTTTTCTAACAACTATCCAATCACCTCCATCTCCTACATTAGGATATATAGGAATGATGACTTCCAATCAATCAATAGGTTTAGAAATATTCAAAGACACCCAAACCTCTATTTCTCTACTCAAATCAAGAGAAATGCTATTATCAACCTTCAGATATGATTTTATACACTCATCGATCACTTTTGGTTCAAGATCCTTTGGAATTGGAAATAATTTATTCTTGAACACTTCAGGAAATGAAGTTTCATTATCCCCTTGTTCATTGACACTATCTTCATATCTACTTTTATAAACTAGTTCTTTACACCAAATGACCCCAATCTTATGCTTGGTAAAACCACATTCACTAGCCAAATGTCTAGTATTAAAGTATTTATGATAGTGGAAAGGAAACCCCTCAATATCAAAAGGTTCCTTTTGAATTCAATCTTTGAATTTGAGATTAATGGATGTTGGGAGCCCAATAGAAACATTGAGATTGACCAAGATCTATGTATACATAGGATGTTGGATATTTTTGGTATTGGTATCTATTAATAAAAATTCACCCAAAGTGTTTTCTACATATATTTAAGCAAATCTTGTGACCAGAACTAGAAAGGAAGATGAATTGATAGACTCCAAAGCTTATACAAGAGAAGCTTTAGATCCCAATTACCTTTTGCATTGTTAGTCTTATGACTTATATATTTTTTAATCCTACAATATTTTTGATGGAATGGACCTTTTTTAAAATACTAAAAAGATATGTGGATTTCATTTTCATAATATATCGAATGTCTTGTTCACATTGTAACCTAGTTTAGATCTTGACTAAATTAATTGGTTACAACATAAAATTATAAATATAACCTTAAATTACTTGATGGTCACATTTGTATATAATTAAAAACAAAATTTTTGCAAATAAATAAATTAGATCATTGAGTGGCCACTCATTAACATATCCTAAGCAAAATATTTACACCTTTATTCTATGCCACATGGACCCATTCACAAGAAATAAAACAAAATGCTTATATCATCACATCCACAAAGGCCACTTTATTCTTCAAATTTTATGTTGTGAAGACCCTCATTACTCTATGACTACTTTATGGCTATTGTGTGTCCACTTTTCATTTAGAAAGTTTTATTGAAGCTAGTGTGTAGTGATAAAATGACTAGTATGAATATAAAGTAAAATTAGAAGTTGCCCTAATTATTCAAGGAAAGCTAGAAGAATTGTATATTTTATTTTCTTGATTTTTTGGTAAGTTTTTAATTTTCATTTCTAGAGTATATTTCCATTTTGGGTACCACATTATTACAGTTTTATAAATTTCCTTTTATTGAGTATTATCATTGATATCAAAGGTATATCATTTCAAGCTTGACTATGTGTGGTCTATCAAAAAGCATCTTGTGAAGATTGATGTCAAAGGTTTGTTTGGACAAGGTGCATTGAGAAGAGTGTTGTCATTAAAGGCAAGAAAGAATTTGAAGGAAAGAGAGAATTTGAATGCAATTAATGTATTATGGTTGCATGAAACTAGGGTTAATTTTAGTGGGCTATATTAAAAAATATTCTGAGGTTCCTAGGTGAAATGGATTCACAATGGTGGAGAATCAGTTTTGAAGGTGATTAATTGTGCAAGTGAATCAAGTGATGGAGTAGGGGAATCAAGATTTTATGAATTAAAAACTTTGTTAAATATAAATATTATGCATTATTGGTTTACTAATGTCCCTTTTTGGCTATTTTACATTATGCAAATGGCCATCCACATGATGCAGATGGAAACTTAAAATAGAATAGTTGAATATTTAGGATACACATGCATTCATTTACAAAGCAACAAGTAATATCTAATGTACTAAGTAAAAAAATGGAAGACTATAGGGATAAAAAATAATTATCTTGGGTTGGACCCATTGATGCTTCAATCTCCCTCTTGGTTAAAGTGGAGGTTTGCAAGAGATTATTTAGGTTAAAGATTTTAAATTGTTGGATGAAGACCTAGATATCCTTAGTTAGAAACTCTTAATGACTCCTCCCTTTGAGCTTCAATGAAACCACAATACAATACTCTTCAAGTTAGTGTTATAAACCACTCACTCTCTAAAATGGTGCTTAGGGTAGAATTATGAGTGATATATGATATGATATGAATAAAATATAGCCCCTATATATATGGTTCCAATTTTATGGTATCAGCACAATGATACAATTGAAAGATGTCGACTGTCATAGATTGGAATTGGCTAGGCCAATATGGTAAAAATGTAACAAGATAGGCTCAAAGTTGTATTAGATTTGTTGATATAGTACATGAAGAATAAAGACACAAAACAAAAGGTATCAGCCAAGCTGATACCATAGGATATAGGATAGATAGAAAATATAGATAAGAGGTAGATAGGAGAGATAAATGGAAGGAAACTTAGGGGAGGAAGAATAATATTATTAATTTTTTAATTAGTAAAGAATGCCAACATATTTTTAAAATCACCATGATCCTTTCCCACCCATTCCCAGTGTACCCTTTAAGGTGTGCACTCAGGGAGATTGAATAGCCAACAAGCCATTATAAGAGAAAGCATTAGTAAATGATTAAGTGAAAGATATTGTATATATAGGGATTATAAATTTCACAACCCACGGATTTGTATAATAAATAATTTGGATTAGAGTGTCTCACCAAGAAAAATTTGAGAGAATTATTGAATGGTTGGTCTAAGAACCTAGAGAGATGGTCAATCGAGAGGATTTAGATGGACCAATTCACCAATTCAAAATAAGAGTTTAAATCATAATGACCCAATTGAACAAGGTGTATGGAGATGTTGATATCTCTCATTTACACAAGGTTTAGGTGCCTCTCCTCTCCATGATTATTAATGACAATTAGGGCCCTGCTTTGCAAGAGATAATCACTTTCAATTTTAGAAAACATGTACTGGAAATTAGAGATGGTGGAAATTTATATATGATGTCATATCTATTTTAAGCCACTAATTCCACCATAGTATTTGACAAGATTCCCTGATGTACACTTGTTAAATAAACAGCATTTCATTACCATTTTTTAAATCTATATGCACACAAGTTTGATAATTATAATGGGGAAATTTGTGAATGCTTTTATCCCCAAATTTATCAAGTAGTTAATGAAGTGCCTATATCAATATTATCATAATAAACTATAAAATAATTTTTTAGCATAAGTGCATACTTGCACTACCTACACAAAACTATCATAATAATATAGGGACTATTATTGTCTCCTCATAAATTAACAATTTTTTTTTAAATAAATTAGCTGAGAAAGAGACAATTTATTAGTTTCTCAATGGATTTGTTGCTACATGTAAAAGATGTTAGCGTAGGTGTTTAGAATAGCTAAAACAGTTACATCTATATTCCATTATTTTTAGTTGATGATAATTCTCTCCCCAGATCCTTCGGATCCCTCTATTATATTTTATGTAATCATTGTGTATATATTCAGCTCTGATTTCATGAATAAGATAATCGAGTTCGGTCTGATAACAATTCTGGTATCAGAGCCCAGCGTAGTAGCAAAAAAGCGACAGAAGCCTGATCTCAACGTAGCAGAAGCATGGGAAAGGAGGATGTTGTCCGACCTATGCTGGAGAAGCCCGCAAAGGAGAAAGCCTGTGGTAAGAGCCTGAGGATCGATGCCTGGTTGTTGCCAAGCCTAAAAATTTATCCTTCGAGGATGCTACTGGTTTGGCCTTCATATTGGTCACCACCCAACAAGCCCTCATGATGGCTAAGTTTTCCAAGGGGTAGACCGTGTTCATTATGGGAGGCACTGGCGGTGTGGGCAGCATGGCCATTCAACTAGCCAAACACGTCTATGGAGCTTCCAAAGTCATTGCCACTACTAGCACTACCAGAGTGGGTTTGGCAAAGAGCCTCATGTGCTGCATTTTGGGCAGTTTTCAGTGCCAAAGGTAGGGCCTGGTTTTGTTCTCATTAAATTTTGAGCTGCTACAATCAATCCCATTGATTGTAAACAATCAGAGGAGAGCATTGAAAGAAAGAGCATAGAAAACACAGCCAGTCTATGCAGAGATGTAGAAGTACACTGCTGGAATCTAAATTCAACGTAGCAGTTTACTGAAGAAGATAGACGTGCTGAAGAAAAAGAGTAGCGATCTGGAAGAAGACTCATGGTACAGCCGTGGAAGGATCAACTTCATAGATAAGTTCATAATCCTGGGATGTGTACAGCAACCAAGGAGCAATCTACAGCAATATTTATTTAAGCCTACCTGAGCGATAAAGAAGACGCAAAAGGGAAATCGAGGCTTAAAGCGTGAGTGTAGAAGTCACCCAGGGGAAAGTGCAATGTCACATCTCCATAGTGAGTGCAATACCATAGAGAAGGAAGAAGAAGACAGCATTTGAACAAGTTACATCTTTCTAATACAGAATTTTGAAGCAATAATTATTAATTTGTTAACTTTTCAAAATTTTGTAAAATTATTAAAAAAAAAATAGATGTGTGCACCCAAACTCCTTTTTTTTACACCCAACTTCTCAAAGGGCCAAACTATACCACTTGGAAAATGAAGATGTGCACCATCCTTCAGTTTTAAGGACTATGGGGCATCATCATAAGGATTGTGTAGGTTCCTACTAATCCTGATACACTCACAAAATATGAAATGGCTAATGCTAAAGCATTGATGTTGATTATGTTAAGCATCATCGATGACGTACAACCATATGTCAGGGATGCAGACAAAGCAAATATAGCATGGTATAAATTAGTGACCATCTATGAGGAAATAAATAAGACTAAGATCCTCCATCTACAGTCGAGACTTCATACACTCTCTATGGAGTCCGATGAGAAAGTTGAGAAATTCCTATGTTGAGTAGTTGAGTTGCGAATGAAATTGTTAGCACTTGGTGAGATTGTAGATGACCAAATAATGATCGAGATCACCTTGAGAGCACCCCTTCCCAATTCATAGTGTTCATCATGATGCTAAATGTCTCTAAGTAGATAGTATCATTCTAAGAACTTGTGAACCTACTGGAGCAAGAAGAAGCCATCAACTTAGTCGAGGATGAGTTGAAAGATAAAGCTTTTATTTTGAAGCAGCAATGAGGTCAAAATCTCTCAAGGGACCTCCAGAGTAGCAACCATAGAAATAGCAGCAACAACTATCTTGACATCAAAAATCACAAAAGTAAAAGAGGTGGAGTCACATCTGTCAAACCAACACTCATGACATGGATAACTACATGTATAATGACCTAAAACAAGAGTTTTCTAGTAAAGAAAGCACATTAGGGCATGACAATTCTCAAAAATCAAAAAGATGTCCCTACCGATGGAAGTAGAAAGGAGATCTTGTAATATAATAAGATGATGGATCTGATGAGGAGACACTTGAATAAGATAAGAACTTAGTACTAGTCTCCCAAACCTCACAACCCACAAGGAATATCTAGTTGATAGACTCAGGTGCCACTAAACACATGTCAGGTGACATGAAGCTATTTGATTCACTAATAGACTAACCCACTGGAGATCGGGTTAGGATCACTGATGATAAAGAGTATGTTGCAGAAGGAATAGGCCAAGTCACCATTCCTCTTGGAACATGGAAATATACACTCTTAAAGGTAATATATGTATCTAGATTAGCATCCAACCTCTTATCAATCAGTCAATTTTTGAATCATCATCTAAACGTGGAGTTTCTTATTGATAATGACATCAAAACCTACTTGATCTCCCAAAAAGTTATAGTTCTTGATAGAACATTTTCAAAAGATAAATTATTTTCTTTAGATGTTATTTCATCTTCTATAGTAGCTCTATCTACATCTATGGTAGAAACTACTACTCTCTAGCACTACCATTATGGTTACCTATTTGCTGAATCTTTATACTAACTAAGCTCAAAACGGATGATACATGGACTTCCCAAGTTGTTCATTTCCTTGCCCATTTTCCATGGATGTCTTATAGGTAAACAACATAGGGATCCATTCAAGGCAATCTCCTTTCATGCCAAAATTGTTTGGAGGTTGTTCATACTGATCTGAACGAACTATTACATGCTTCATTTTTGGGATATAAGTACTTCAACTATTTTTGGATGACTACTCTCAAAAGACATGGGTGTTTTTCTTAAATAAGAAAAGTGAGGCCCTTCATCATTTCTAGATCTTTTATCAGTAGGTTGTGAAGGAGACCGGTTAAACTCTCTTCACCTCCACTCAAATTGAGGGGGGGGATTCACATCAAAGAAGTTCTTGGCATTCTTGAATGAATAAGGCATCAAACAAAATTTGACTACTCCCTACATGCCCCAGTAAAATGTAATTATTGAGTGACATAATTGCACAGTGATGGAAATGGCTCACTGCATGTTGTCAACAGAAAAGCTAGACAAATGATATTGGGCAAAAGCAGTCTAAATAGTTGTTTATCTTCTCAACAAGGCATCAATGAAGAGTTTAAAGGATAAAACACTAGAAGAGGTATGGAGTGGTAAAAATCCATCGATTTCTCATCTATAAATGTTCAGTTGCACAACATATATGCATGTCCCAAATCAAAAGAGGAAGAAGATTGAGTCAAAAACACTCACGTGCATCCTATTGGTCTATATCACTACCTCAAAATCATACCATCTCAAGGATCTTGAGATGAACAAAATATATGAAAGTAGATATGTAGTTTGTGATGAATCATCCTTTGACTCAGTGATGCAGAAATGAGAATCAACACCAACTACCTCTCACCAATTACTCTCTGAGTCAAATGATGAGGAGACTTCTCACAGAGAAGATGAGCTACAAGGGGAGTTGTATGTTGATCTTAGAGAATTAGAACATCCATTAGGTAATCCTTCACATCAACAAAGCATTTCTTCACATCAGTAATATATTTATCATTTGAAGAGGGTACAAAGAATCATCAAAGACTCTCATACTTCATATGGAGTCAGACAAGAAATGAGGTAAATTTTTCACTCATGAGTATAGTAGTTGATAGATCCAAACCTGATAATGTTCAAGAAGCACTAAGTCAACCTAAATGGAATAAATTTATAGATGTTGAGTATGACTCACTCATGTAGAATTAGACTTTTGAACTTGTCAATCTACCTATAGGAAAGAAACCCATAAGCTACAAATGGGTTTTCAAAACTAAATATAAGGCAGATAGATCCATTGACAAGAACAAATCATGAATTATAGCAAAGGGATATGCTAAAAAATAAGGCATTGATTATGAAGGGACCTTTGTACCTACTATGAAGATCAAGACCATCAGAGTTGTTTGCACACTGGCAGCACAGAATGGATGGAAACTTTAGCAAATGGATGTCATGAGCGCTTTCCTAAATGATGATCTAAAATAAGTATACATGACCCAACTGGAAGGATTTGTTGATGAAAATCATCATAAAAAGGTATGCCATCTCATCAAATCATGGTATGGACTGAAACAAGATCCTAAGGCATGGTACATAAACATAGATTATCACCTTTTGTAGCATGGTTTTACCCATAACCCCTTAGATTCTACCTTGTATATAAATAAGGTAGGGACAAAAATATTAATTCTTTTTTTGTATGTAGATGATCTTGTGATCATTGGAATCTCAAAAGATCAGGTTGATATTTTGAAGAATGACCTCAAAATATCCTTTGACATGACTAACTTGGGGCTACTCCATTATCACATTGGCTTGTAGATATGGTAAAAATAGAATCACATTTTTATCTCCTTGATAAAATATGCCAAGACATTCCTGGAAAATTATAGAATATCATATTGTTAACCTATTTCAACACCAATTGAGAAAGGTTTACAACTCTCTTGATTCCAAGACTCACCTCAAGTGGATGCAACTCTCTATAGATACCTCATTGGGACTCTCATCTACTTGACCTGCACTAGACCAAATATATATTTTGTTGTTAGCTATCTCTCTAGATTCATGCAAGAGACAAAGAAATATCATCGGGCTATAGCAAATCATGTTTTGAGATATGTCTAAGGTACACTTGAGTATGGTTTGAAATACAAGAAGAATAATCAGTTCCTCATGCAGGGATACACCAACTTAGACTACATCAGATCTGTTGATGATAAAAATTCAACATCAAGATACATATCTCACCTTAGATCTTGACCAATCTCATGGATTCATAAGAAACAAATCGTTGTTACTCTCTCATCCACTAATGTAGAATATCACATCACATGTGGAGCTATGTGTGAGGTGATATGGTTATGTTGCATTATGGCTTATATGGGCATTAGTGAAGAGAAGCCACCTATCCTTCATTGTGACAATCAGGGTGTGTTGAAGATTGTGAATAATCCTATTTATCATGAAATAACCAAGAACATTAAGTTTGAATGTCACTACATTTGAGAGAAAGTATTAAACCACCACATCCAGCTCCAGTACTGCCCAACAGATGTATAGATAGCTGATATACTCACCAAATCTCTTGAAAAGGTGAAATTTGAGTTGTTTAGGGGGTACATTTGTAAAAATAAGGTAATAAGGGGTGAATGTTAGCGTAGGTGTTTAGAATATCTAAAATGGTTACAAGTATATTCCATTATTTTTAGTTGATGATAATTCTCTCCCCAGATCCTTCGGATCCCTCTCTTCTATTTTTTGTAATTCAATGTGTATATATTCAGCGCTAATTTCATGAATAAGATAATCAAGTTCAGTTTGATAACAAAGGACTAAAAAAGTATTATGGCCTCTACTAACTTATAATTTTGGCATAAGTACTTTAAAATTATGGAAAAAAACTACATGTAGACACAGTGATTAGAGCATCCTTCAATTTTAATGACCATGACCTGTGACACTAGGATTAGAAAGGGAATGTGAATGCACACATTAAATTTTTGAGATGAAATTTATTAATCATATACAATCATAGTAATCATCCTCATGATTAGGTATTTTCCAATGCAGAGGATGATGAGGATTCGAGAATAACGTTTCAAACTATTGGCATTATCCTTTTACCTCTGAAATCATAGCAACCTAATGAAGTAGAGGAAATTTTAGATACCTCTAAGGTTCAATATTATTCTCCATCTAAATGGGCTCACTTATGAATAAAATTTATGAAAGGATTGCCTTTGCATACACTCTCTAAGAGGACTATTCCTATTGATGAGGTAACATAGTCATCTGCCCCTCTTTCTCCTCAATTTCCTTCTTCCATTACAATCTTAGATAGTTATCATCCTAATTACACACAATTAGAGGAAAAAATAGAGACTATGTCTCCTTATCCTCCAATGGTTCCACTTTTGGATTTACCATTAAACACTCCTCATCCAATTAATAAATTGGAAGTGGACATACCTCTTGACCCTAAGAGAGTTATCTCAATGAACAAAAAATTTAATAGGAAATCAACATTAAGGAATTATACTCAATGCCCTCCAGTGACTACTCTACATATTAATATTCAAGCCCAACCTATTATATAGGAAATAGTTTCACCTATCTCAACTAGTGTGACTAAAGTTTCCTCTATTGTAATCAATACATTTTAATTGAATAGACAAGTCCCTCTAGTGTACCCTTTTAAAGAAAAAATGCCTATAGTAGACCCAACTAAAAATTTTCCCACTTCAAAGGTCATTGTTATGGTTGGGATTCCAATTTTTGTGTTACGTTCTTTATCTAATCCAAATGAACCTAAAGAAAAGTGAAAGTAGCCATTATTTTTTAAGATAATCCCAATTGGTAGCCTATCAACACATTCCTCAAATGAAAATTGACAAGGCCCATAAATGTCCCTTATCTTAATTCTTAGTCTTTTAAAGATATATCCCTATGTTTTTATTCACATTCTTTTGGCCAACACTATGTTGATATATACACAAATTATATGACTAATGTATATGCACATTGTTTTGGTTAAAACTAGTTAAATTTATATAAAATAATATGATTTAATGGCATGAATGTTCATGGTATTACTAATGAAAAATGGTTATTTATAGATGTTCACACTATAAACCATAAGAGGAAAGGAATCCATCAAGTTTTATACCAGCTCATAGCAACTATGTGAAACCCATAACAACTAGGTAAGCTAACCCATAGAAACTGGGTAAGCTAACCCTTAACAATTATGTATCACATATAAATTATGTGTATTACATAGTAAATAGTTGTGTGTAACACATAATAACTTTGGGTAGCCTGTAACAACTCAAAAGCTACCCATAACAATTAATCTATGTGACTATTTATTATTTGTGACTAGTTATCATCATCTAACCACTTCTAAACAACTCAGATAAAGGTGGAAAGTAGTTTGATAGGTTGGGGTGAATTTGAAACTAGTTGAAATTAATTTATTTTAATTTGATCATTGTATTTATATTTCCTCCATATTTTAGTAACATATTATTTTCTTGATAATATCTTTGTTGTTTAGGATTGTTGTATTCTATAAATAGTTATATATTTGTAGTTTTAACCTATTAATAATATTAAATCTACTAATATTACCAATCCTTATCTTTTTAAGAGATAATTTGCATGATGTAGAAAGAAACAAGAATAAATTATCAAGAATCTAGAATTTTAGATATTAGAGTATTTAAATTTCTTGCACTGAGATCAAGTTTAGTTTAGATTTTAATGGAATTGTATAAATTAATTTGATATTAAAATTGTATAAATTATATATTATTTTATTTATATTCTTTCTTGAGAAAGGAGGGGTATCAATCTCTAATCCAACCAAGGCAGGACTCACTTACATAGATTTGGTAGTCTAGTTTTATAGATGTTAATTAGTTTATTTCTCTTGTGTGTGTATTTCATTTAATTCTATTCTTACAAGTGTGTGTAAATTTAAATTTAGTGTGTGTACATTTGCTTCAAAAAAGTCTCAAAAGCTTTCAATATAGATCTATATTTTTTTCTTATAATTTACTTTCATGTCATTTAATTTTTGTAAGTGTGTTTCCCTATACATAACATTTAATAAACTCAAACTTTACAAGAGACTAGTGTCATATATATAGTCCTGACACCTTTCCAAATAAATTACATGGGTTGATAACTAGTGAGACTAGCAGTATTAATAAACTAAATGATTTTCCCTCAAGTGAATATATCATGTTATACGTGATAACGTTGCCTCAGGGTTAATTTTTATTTCTCACATCATTCTAGCATCATTACTGGGGATAGGTGTCAAGCATTATTACCCTATGAGGTTGAGTTATATTTTTTGCTTTCTAGATTAATTTTCTTAATTTTTACAATAAATTTACTAATTTCTAGATTAAATTTTATTTATGCACAATTATAAATTATAAATTTCCATCTTTCATCATAGGAATAATTTGGGAAATCTCATACCACATGTTTTGTCTTGTCAGGAACCCCAAGGAAGCACAATTGATTACCTTTCTTATAAGAAATTAAACATGGAATTATACCAGAATGATTAAGTAACTAGAAACTTGAAACAGCAAAGAATATGAGAGACAATACACAATCTTGTATTAAATAATCTTCAGAAGGAAATACAATAGAGAACTGCCACAGTCTTCTTCCACCTCTAAGGCTTCCCACACCTCTAATACTTTCAGTAATCTTCCCTCAAAGTTCTCTCTTTCTCTCTCAACCACAACTAACTCAATAACCTGAGTTGTTATCCCCTCCTTGATAGCTTCAGCTGATCTCCTTGACCTTACACCTTGCAGATCTCCTTTGACCTTGCTTTCTTGCTTCAATGCTTTACTTACCTTAAATTACAATACATGCCTCATGGGTCTTTAAATAGGATCCCATGCATATAATAATTAGACCTCTAATTACAATAATTAGAAACACAGACACAAGACTTAAATTAGTCTTCAACATGCAAACACTCTCAGACCTCTTAAAATTAGATGAGTTTAATTTTGGAAACACGTTCTGGAAACACATGCAACTGCATGCACATGCACAAGTGACCGACGTCGGTTTCTATCCATCTACTCCTGACCGACGTTGGTCGATCACTGGTCCCTGCCTGACCGATGTCAGCAACACTGTCGATGTCGATTACTGACTGAACTCAGCAACTCCCTGATTAGCATCCTGATGAAGCTTTTAGCTCCACAACTTAACAATCTCCCACTAGGAGATAAATAGCTGCACTTGTACCTGTACAACAACCTCCACTAACCATCTCAGGCACCTCCATCTTCAAGCTCAATTTTGAAGACCAACCACCACACATCTTGTGATGCTATACCTGTCATCCAAGTCCCCTGCCATATCTAAACTTTCTGACAACTCCCACTGCTTGGGAAAATTCAAGTCTACACCAGACCTTATATGATTTTGAACACTGTTCTAAGCTTAGCTTGAACTGTCCAGCCCTTGGTGTGCATACCGGTTCTACATCCTGCATATTGAACCCCACCAACACCTTCTTCACATTAGCTCCCATTGAAGACAAAATCAATCTATGATCTTCCATGTCTCTCATGCTAAAGAATTTCGTTGCTCCCAAATTCTTCATGACATACCTCTGAACTATCTTTACCTTTAGCTCAAAAACTCCCTGCATGTGTAACCCTAAAACAAGCACACAATACAGTAATAGGATAATGTAGCTAATATTATCTAACTTGGTAAAAGTAAACACAATTGTTAAACCTCCATTATCCTACAGCTTGCTCAAGACCATAGACCCTGGCCTTCTGTCTCACGTGTCCATCCACTCTCTTCTCTAACTTGGGAATCCATTCCTATATCAGTGCTTTTATCCCCATTGACAACTCTACCAAATCTCCTACTTGGTTCTCTTCTAAAGAATTCATGTCATACTCCTACTGTTTCCTAGATTCTACCTGCATTGCCTCTTCACATCTTCCTAGTTCTTGACCATTAGTAAGCAACAAGTAATATAAAGAAGGTGAACAATGAATATGAGGTCCACTTACCTTTTCAGTCCTCCATATGGGTGTTTGAGACTCCTTGACAGCTTGTTGTCCACCCAACATCCGTTCCAGTGACCGATCTCAGCCATCTCTTAGTCTGCACCTGACCGACATCGGTTCCATACGACTAACCTACTGCCAACATCAGTTCCTACCTGACTGACGTCAGTTCCACCTGCCCAACACTACTGACTCTGCTAATCTGCACATGACCAACGTCGATATCTGCCTGATCGACATTGGTTCCATGTGATCGACATCGGTACCTATGTTTTCCTATAAGTGATGACTTCTTTATCGCAAACTCATCTTGGATCAAAACCCTGTCCATACTACCCTGCTTAGAATTATTCAACCCCTATGACTGATCTTTGTCCATCATCTTCTCCATAGACACCAAGGCTTCCTTGTTCTTGTCAAAAACATCAAAATTCCTTTTCCTGCAATGAACTCAATCTCTGCCCTCTGAATCTGAACTCATACCCTTTGACTCAAGAACGTCCATTCCCTTATTATTCATGTGACCAAGCCTACTAAGCCACATCTTCAAATCTACAGCTAAAGTAGATAAACTAGAAGTAGAATCAGTAATACAAGTAGATAGATAAAGAGTACCTACTTTCTTACCTCTTGTTAAAACAAGTGCACCCTTGGAAACCTTCCAAGAATCCGCTGTGAGGGTTACTATGCATCTCTCATCACCCAACTTTCCTATAGAAACCAAACTCTGCTTCAAAACTGGGACATGCATAACCTCCTTCAACACCCATGTGTTGCCCATCTGCACTTTATCTTTGCCAACCATTTGACAAGGCATACCATCCCCTAAATAAAGCTCTCCAAAGTCTCCCTGGACATACTCATGGAACAAATCTCTATTTGGGGTTGCATGAAAAGAAGCACCAAAATCTAAAACCCATGATTCTAACTAACTTTCCAAAGAAAGTATGAGAGCATCCTATGAAACAATACCTGCATCTTTTGCTTCTTCATTACCTTCATATTGATTTTCTTTATCCTTCAACCAACAATCTTTCTTTGTGTGTCCTCTCTTTCCAAAAAACCAGCAGGTGATACCTCCATTTCTGGATTTGGATCTCCTTTCCATCTTTAACCTTGATTTCCCTTGCTCAACCTTCTCTCTTTGCCTTCCCCTACTTTTAGCACTTATAGCATTCCCTGATAATTCACCTGTGCTTTTTATGCGTATTTATTCATTCAAGATTACATTCACAACATCATCAACTTTTAAGATTTTAGAAGCAGAAGCAGAATTACTTACTGCCATTACCAAACTATCCCAACTTTTAGGTAAAGAGCATAAAATTAAGAGAGCCTTTACTTCATCATCAAAAACAATATTGACTGAAGCTAACTGGTTTACCAAACCATGGAAATCACTAAAATGAATATATACCGATCCACCTTCCTGCATTTGCAAAGTAAATAACTGCTTCATAAGAAATGCCTTATTTGAAGCTGAGGGCTTTTCATATAAATTTGCCAAATATTCTATCAACTCTTTCGTTGTCTTACACTGTGATAAGTTGGAAATCATAGACGATGCAAGGCTCAACCTTATGGATCCCAGAGCCTTTTGATCAAGAACACTCCATTCTTCATCCTTCATATATGTGGGCTTGCATGCAACCCCACCCAACGGTAAGTACAAATCTTTCTGATATAGATAATCTTCTATCTGCATCCTCTAATGTTGATAATTCTTGCCGTTAAACTTCACCATTCGTAGCTTACTTTCTTCTATCATTGCTGTACTCCCACTCAATCAGAAACCCCTGAGAATGACCTGTAATCAAACAATAACCTGCTCCCTGCAACCTTAGCTCTGATACCACTTTGTCAGGAACCCCAAGGAAGCACAATTGATTACCTTTCTTATAATCAATTAAACACAGAATTATACCAGAATGATTAAGTAACTAGAAACTTGAAATATCAAAGAATATGAGAGACAATACACAATCTTGTATTAAATACTCTTCAAAAGGAAATACAATAAAGAACTGCCACAGTCTTCTTCCACCTCTAAGGCTTCCCACACCTCTAAGACTTTCAGTAATCTTCCCTCAAAGTTCTCTCTTTCTCTCTCAACCACAACTAACTCAATAACCTGAGTTATTATCCCCTCCTTGATAGCTTCAGCTGATCTCCTTGACCTTGCACCTTGCAGATCTCCTTTGACCTTGCTTTCTTGCTTCAATGCTTTACTTGCCTTAAATTACAATACATGCCTCATGGGTCTTTAAATAGGATCCCACGCATACAATAATTAGACCTCTAATTACAATAATTAGAAACACAGACTCGAGACTTAAATTAGTCTTCAACATGCAAACACTCTCGGACCTCTTAAAATTAGACGAGTCTAATTCTGGAAACACGTTTTGGAAACACATGCAACTGCATGCACATTCACAGGTGACCGTCGTCAGTTTCTATCCGTCTTCTCCTGACCGACGTCGACCGATCCCTGGTCCCTACCTGACCGACATTGGCAATACTGTCGATGCCGGTTACTGATTGAACTCAGCAACTCCCTGATTAGCATCCTGGTGAAGCTTTTAGCTCCACAACTTAACATGTATTTGTATGATATAGTATTAATTAGGAAAAACTAAAATTACCCCCTTTAAAAAAAAATAAACATGTGTAAATAAAGCAATGGCTAAAGAAACTTTTGAAGGAGGTTCAGTTGTAAATATTGATGCAGGAGCATTTTTATAAGGATGATACTAGTCTTATTTTGTTGCTCAATTTTGGAGTTATCAAGTTTTTAGTGGTCACATATCTTTTTTATGATGTTTTATGGGCTTTAGGAGTCATGAAATACACTTTAAAATCTTCTCCAAGTGTCAAAATGTGCTTATGGAGATTAAAATTTGAAATTGGCATTTTCTCGTCAATTTTACTAATTTGAATTTTTTAATTTTCTTGTCAAAATATTGGTCCTCAATCATGTTTAGAGGAGCTTCAATGATGTAAATTTTTTGATTAGGATCTATAAGGGGTAAATATTATTTCACTACATACTTGAGTCATATAAGGAGTCCTTCATATAGGTGTGATAGGAACTAGGTAGTTTGGAGTCTCTCAACATTCTTGGAGGGATTAAAAACCATTGGAGTAGTTATAGTGAATATAAAAATTTTAAATATTTATGATTGAGATGGTTTTTTAAATTGGATTCAAGGATGTAAATTTGATAACCTTAAGAAAACAAATAAGAGTACCTCAAGTTTTGAAGTTGAATTGTGCAAACCCTGTCATACTTTGTTTCCTATGTATTAGCAATTCAAAAGACTGTGTTTGTATGAATGTTGAAGAAAGAACTTATAAATATTATAGTGATTATACTTATATGATTGGTAATTTGATCTATCTATTCATTAATTTTATTTTCAAATTGTCTTTTGTTATTTTTTAAATATTTATGGGGATATCAAACACAGACCCTATAGGTATCAATACATAGTCAAACAAAAACTTGTGCTAAATTATGAACAAAGGTATCTAAAATAGGTCCAATGAATTGATAAAGGTGTATGGGGATTATACAAATCCTAATCAACCATCATAGTAGGTTTAAATTTATTTGGAAGTTTAATATGTCAAATTTACCCTTCTTGGGTTGACATGGGTAGTGAAAACCCTAAAGTAGGGTTTAGAAACTAAAATTGAGACTGTGAGAGATTCCACTAGTGAAAAATCACAAAAATTGGTGATTAGTTGGGTAATGATGTTAATTAATATATTTTGAATTTTTTATACCAGTACAGTATGGATATGTATGTTAAAAAATGATTGTGTGTATAACAGAGCATAAGAGACCTAATTAGGCCTAGAAGGTGATTGGAAAATTGACTTCTAACTAGAGTTAATTCAAGAAACTTCTTAGAGAGAAGGTACAAGATAGAGGGTAATTATATATCATTTTATTGTCCCAATATCAATCTCTATTTGTCCTTACAATTGAAGATAGTTAAAAAAGGGCTATTAGAGAGATAGAACAAGGGAAAGTAGTAAGTGATTGAAGAGTTATGCTTATAGGTTATGTGTTTTGGTGAGAAGACCAAAGAGGACTTAAATGAGAAAATATATGATCATAATAACCTTCATATAGTCAAGTAACTTAAATTAATTATTGAGAATTTATTCTTATGATCCTTTGTTAAAGATAGAACAAGTTGATATAAGACAAGTAAATGTTGATGAGTGTTGATCAAACTTCCTCTGCATCATTTGGTATCATAACTTAAGAGCTATTGGGAGGATAATAATAAAACATGGTAGCTATAGGATATGGATCAACAGTATCCCAAATAAGGTTATAAGTAGTTGATGCATTAGTGGTTAAGGTGAGAAACTTGTAGACCTGATTGCAAGCTATGGAATTGGCTCAAAGAAGAGAGATGAATAGAGGTGATTTGAGTGAAGGATATGATGAGGTTACTCAATAAGAAGCTATCAAATAAGGAGATGAAGGTAGAGTGGAGGAAATATTCATTATACTAGTTATTAGTGTGACATCAAAGCCCAAATTGGAGGTGTCAATGTATGAGGGCAACCTTAATATTGAAGAGTTGATTCACTAGATAACAGCAACGGATAATTACTATGACTATGAAGAGGTAAATGAGGAAAATAAGGTGATTTTTTTAGTGACAAGGTTGAAGGTTCATGCATTATTATAGTGGGATGGAATATAAGAAGAAATTGAAGAAGGGGAAAAGAAAAGATAAGGTCATGGGATAGAATGGTGGCTAAAATGAAGGGCAAATTCATGCCTAAGGGCTACCAAACTAATTTTTTAGGAAGGATGAAAAATATGAGACATATATATATGTAAATGAAAAAATACATAGAATAATTCTACAAATTAACCATAAGAGTGAGACACATAGAGGAGGATGTAGAAAAGGTTTTCAAGTATATTAATAGATCAAAGTCTAGCATTCAAGATGAAATCAACATTTTATCTCCAAGGACAGTAGAATAGGCCTATCAATCTACACTTAAAGAAAATAAAAAGTTTAGTAGAATGTAAAGCCAAAAAAATAGAGGGAGAGGAATAAATTACAAAGGTAGAGTCCAGTAAGAAGGAAGAGGACAGCTAGACAACATAAATCAATGGCAGACTCATAGTAAGGAAGTTGACAACAGTTTTGAAAGTACAAGTCAATATAATAGAGGTGGTTATGGATTCATAGGTAGAATGTATTATGGTAGAGGAAGAGGATACATTGGGTTTATAGGTAAATTCTTCAAATGTAATAATTTTTTAGGACATAGATCCTATGATATCCAAAATATATTCAAGTTGGTAGGTCTTGGAGTGAAAGTAGGAATCAAGTGGTTCAACTAGAAAAGGAAAGTGTGTATTCCTTACCAAACTATGTTTAAGAACCTGAAATGGGAGATATTTTTATGATTAGGAGAGTTATTTTTAAGGAAAACGATGAAGAGAAAGAGCCACCACAAAGAAAGACATTATTCAAGAATATGTGCAAAAGGAAAGATAAATGTTGTAAGATTATAGTTGATAATGATAGCATGGATAATCTCATTTATTATAAAATGGTAAAAAAGATAGGATTATAAATCAAAGAGAATCCAAATCCTTACAAAGTCTCTTAGATACAAATTAATAATCAAGTCCTAATTATTAATCAATGCCATGTAGACTTATAGATCGATGGTTACAAAGATAAAGTTTTGTGTGATGTGATTCCTATTGATGTTTGCCATATCATACTTGGGATACCATGGTAATATTATAGAGTATTTATTCATGATGGAAGGGATAATACATACACTATTTAAAAGGATGACATCAAGCACATGTTAACTCCATTGAAGGATAGTCAAGCATGGAAAGAGGTATAATCTAGTGTGATGATGTTTGGTGAGAAAGATTATTTGCCACAAGTAGTTAGTTTCAGCATTGAATCCAAGGAAGTAACAATTGAGGACAAGTGGAAAGAGGAAGAAGTTGGAGTATAAGTTTCCAAATAAATGAGAGAAGAGAGTGCATTAATTGAAAAGAGTTTAGAGGTACTAATTGTAAGAAGTAAAGAGTTGTTACAACCAACCAAGCATGATGAGGTGAGTAAGATATTAAGTGATCCTCAATATATAGGTATCACAACTAACAAGAAGTCTTATTTGTCTTTTGAAACTTATTTTTTGTCAAAGGAACCCTTGGAAAGGTTATTTGTAGATTTGTCTTATCAATTATCTTTGATAAAGAGCATGGGGTATTTGGAAAGTTTTGATAATAAGATAAGCATGTTGAGATAACTTGTGACTTACCAGATAGTGAGTGAACAATAGATAGAGAGAAAGAAATAAATTAAAGAATATGATGGTATTGTAGATGAGAAGATGGAATAATAATCAATAATAAAAGAGGTAGCAAATGCAGTCAAAGAAAAGTCAAAATTTGGAGTACAAGAATGTGAACTTTAAGAGAGCAAGAAAGAAATTTTTTTATTTGACTTGTTTTTTTCATGTGTAGGTATTTTGAGGGAGGAGTACAATAATATTTTTATAGTGACCAGTTTGGATATTAGTATACATAATGATAACCTCAAAGGAGGAGGCAAGGTAACATTAGTTAAGAAAAAAGGAGGTTTATGTTCCACTCATAGGTCTTGGGATCCAGGAGGATATGAATTTGAACATCTATAATGAATAAGAGAGATATGTTGAGGATAAAATCAATACAAGAACAAACAAACTTTCATGGAAAGTTTCTTTTTGCTCCTCAGTAGTATGATGCAGGAGCATCCTTCTAAGGATGATACTAATCTTTTTTTGTTGCTCAATTTTGGAGTGATCAATTGCTTAGTGGTCATGTAGATTATTTAGTATGTTTTATGGGATTTAAGAGTCATAACATACAGTGTCAATTTGTGCTTAGGGAGGTTAAAATTTGAAATTGGCATTTTTTTGCCAATTTCACTAATTTGAATTTTTTTTAATTTTCTTGTCAAGATATTAGTCCTCAATAATGTTTGGAGGAGATTCAATGATATAATTTCTTTAATTAGCCTCTATAATGGGTCAAAATTGTTTCACTACATACTTAAGTCACATAAGGAGTCCTTCATATAGGTGTGATGGGAATTAGGTAGTTTGGAGTCTCTCAACATTCTTAGAGGGATCAAGAACCATTTAAATATTGGTGCTTGAGATAGTTTTAGAAATTTTATTTGAAGATGTATAGTTTCTATCCTCAAGGAAATAAATAAGAGCACCTCAAGTTTTGAATTTGAACTTTGCAGACCCTGTCATACTCTATTTTTAATGTATTAGCAATTAAGAAGACTATGTTTGTATTAATGTTGAAGCAAGAACCTATAAAGATTATAGTACTGATACTCATATTATTGGTAAGTTGATCTAACTATTCATTAATCTTATTTTTACATTGTATTTTATTGTTTTGTAAATATTTTTGGGGATATCAAACATAGACCCTGTAGGTATCAATATAAAGTCAAACCAAAACTTGTGTTAAATGATAAACAGAGGTATCTAAAATAGGTCCAATAAATTTATAAAGGTGTATCGAAAATAGGTCCAATGAGTTTATTGGCCTTTTATATTTATATTCTTAAGTTTTTAATATTTTTTTACATATTTATTATGCATTCCATGTTTAGAATTATATCCCACCTCCGTCTCAGCATTGGTTAAATCATTACTAATATCCACATGTATAATGAATTTGTAATTAAGGTTAGTCATGGAAACCATCACCTTAAGATTAATAAACCACATAAGGTTGGGTTTTGAAAATGACTACAATCATAATAGTCTATAGTGTTTCAAATTCCTAAATAACCTAGTCCAACCTCCTTGTGTAGAACCCAACAATTTATTCCAAACTTACACATAACCCCAATAACAAAATTTCCCAATTGGTTTCCAATAATGAATTGATATCATTTCCATCCACTAAACCTAGTATAGTTGCATCCAAATTCAATTATTGTATTAAGACCACCCATTTCACTCATAATAACATAACTCATATGAGAAGGTTTCTAGGGCAACAATAAAATCTCCAATACCAATAAATGAGTCAATCTTTGAACCACATCCATTCATAAGTAAGGTTGTGCTTTTTTAATGAAATTTTCATTTTCATAAATTTTGAATTATGCAAGGAAAACTCCTTAGTGAATATTTGAATTTTTACATAAACTATAACATGTTATTTTTTATTCCATAATTTTAGATTTATCAAGAATGTATCCACCTATATAGTGGAAATCTTAGAGTTGCGCTTGAGGATTATTGGGCATAATATGAAATGTTTTCAAATATCCCAATGTTCTACCCTATTTTTCATTAAAAAATTATTATATTGTGTTCTAATAGGTGTAAAAATATAAAATATCATAATGTTAAATATATACAAATGATTAACTATTCTAAATTTTCTAAATATTGAAAGTGGAAAATTACTATCTTGGGAAAGTACTAAGAAGGATTATACTTATATTGCACACTAATCTCTATTAATTTTTATGAATACTTAACTATGAAAATCATAATAATATATGATTGTGAAAGCTCAATATCAAAAGCAATAACATAAACACAATATATATAGGTTCACAATAGGAGTACATCAACACAATATGTTTGAGTCCATTGACCATAGACTCATCCCAATTAACTATAGAAAATAATAGACAAGAAAATACAAAGAAATCAAGAATATTTTGTAATCAATAGTAAAATTTAAATATGTGTGTATGTGTGGAGGGGGCAGGGGGGGCGGGGGGACATGTGCAATAGGTAGATATAGGCATAATGTACCATAGTCCATTGACTGTGAACCTACCTTGGTTGACTATGCATCTAAACTAATTGATGCACCTGATGTGTGTGTGTGTGTGTGTGTGTGTGTGTGTGTGTGTGTGTGCGTGTGTGCGTGTGTGCGTGTGTGCGTGTGTGTGTGTGTGTGTGTAATGTTTTTTTGAATAGAAGTCGTTATTTTTATTCTCTTATCTTTGAAACCTTTAGGTCACTTTTGTAGCTTGAAAACATGTAAGAAAAGAGGGGAGTGTAATGGATTGAGATGACCTTAATAACCAATTTAAATATTGACCATTACCTATATAATGCTCCAAGGAGGGAAATCAATCTTACATAGTTAACCCATCTAAAGTGACTATGTAATTTTGCTCATTTGACTATATGTATGTGTTGGAACAATTAATGGTTAAGTGGTATAAAAGTTCCCTTAACACATTACATACATGTTAAAATAATAATATATTTATTATTTACAATACATGAGTTAATATTCACGTTAATAAATATTAAGATAAATAATTATAAAAAGTTTCCATTGTATCTTGGGTGGGAGGTTAGACCCATTGGTTACAATGGTCCACCTTACTTATAAATTAATTTTACATTGTAAAATCATATATATCACCCCTAATCATTCTAATACACAATCTTAGATCATTTATATATTCAATGGTTATGTGAAGAACATTACTGAGAAGAAGTGAGGAGAACATTATACTATTGGGTCAAATTAGTCTAATAATTAAATGAAAAATTATTGTGGGTTTTTACCTCTATATGATATTTTCCCACCTACATCTAGTGTTATTTATGTCTTTTATAATAATATTATTTCTAGATACATATGATAATATTTGTGCATAAAATTATTTTATCATTATGCAACTAGTAATTGGTTTTGATACTTGACAATAATAGCTCTTAACTTGCTTTAGAGGGATCTTGACTTGACTTATGTTGCTCCTATGAATAATGTAGAATTTGGAAAGAATAAGGTAGATATGCTTAATGTGATAAAGTATGTATGTTTGTACCAAGTGAATATAGATTTTTCTAAATGAATGACTCTTGATATTTATTTATAGGTGAATATTTTGATAATTTCCTGTAGTTAACCATGGGGAATGTGCACTAAGACCCAAAATAATGTTTCAAATTTTAGAAACTAATTATTATTTGGCATGGGACATGACCAAACTAAGTGGACAATGGCACACTACACCCCTATCTTCCTAGGTAAAACCTATACAAATAGGTTAGGGACTTGGTTTTAGAGTTGGATATATTCTGATGGTGTTTTTAGACAACTTGAGCATTTGGAATCAAAAATTTATGTAATGATAATGACAAACAATGTGTTCACATATAGATTAATGGCTTAGATGAATTTAAAATAAGATTCATGTATTTGATCATAATTCATGTGGTTTGTAATGTATCAAAAACTATAATTTTTAAGTACATGTAACCAAATTTATATTTCTACATTTGTTAGTGTAAAAAGCAAAAGAGTTGAACCTAAGTGTGTACAACATACTTTGTATTTGAATGGATACTTTAGTTTTTCAAGGTAATTTAACTTATTAGACCCTAAAATATTTCATGAAGTAGTAATTTTGTTAATTTTAAATTTTAAAAATCTTCAAATTTGAAAATTGAAAAGAGGGAAAGGAATAACTACACCTATATGTGGTTGAAACTCAATTTCCATGTAACTGTGATTGATAATGGAGACCTAGACCTAGTTACTAAAGCTTTTGGATAAATGAACCAATGTTGAATTGAGAGTGATAAAATCCTAATTTTTAATGAATAATCAAGCTCTTAAGTTATAAATATTTATTAATCCAACTCTTATGAACAAGGAATAACATTAAATATACTAATCCAAAAAGGTGGAACCAAACTAGGTTCATTAGAAGTGATGACAAGGCCGTTGACTATCACTAGACTCAAACATACATCACCCACATATATTCAAATCACATCATGATAAATAGATCTGGATTATGATTTTCATGATTGAAATGGAATGAAATATATTCATTCCCCCATCGTGATTGCTTTTCCCATTAATGTTTTTTTAATTGAAATATTTTGAAATGTTTAAATTTTGAACTTTGAATTTAAAACTTTTCAACATCTCCTATTTTAATGATCATAAACATGAATATCATGCCCTCTTTGAAATGTGTCAATGATATTTAATTTTATAACTTTATACACCCAATCAAAATATAATTTCATCTTGTAGCTTTTATTTTGTAATTAATTTTCATATGCCTTAAAGTGTGCATAATTTTGTAATATGAGTCTTTTAAAAGTGAGGGAATATTTATGTCATATGGATCTAGAATCTATATAAATATACCAATTTCTATCATATTTTTTATTTTTAATCACTTGTATCTTTTGGAGACCTATAATTATAAATAAAATCTAATTTTTATATTAATATCTTTGAAAACCTTTAATTTCTATTTGTGCAACTTTTATTATGTAAAAAATATATTCATGGATATTTTAACGTCTAAGATTATGCCATTATGATTCCCCTCTTTTGAGATGAGGGGCGTATCCTTCAAGACACTCGTCTCAAAATAAGACTTGACTGTATCATGTGATAAAGATATGATCATATATTATAATGTCAATATGTTGGAGAAGTATGTCATCATATAAATGAAATTATCATTGAATAATGTATGCAACATATTGAATTCAAGGAATACAAATTGCCATTTATAGATATGTGTAGAAATTAATAACATAATAATGAAAGTATCATTGAAGTAAACTATTCCCTAAGAGTGCATGATAAGAATCATATCACCACTAATCAAGGTCAACAGTCATACAAACACAACACTCAATAATGTCATGTAATATCATACAATAATTATAAGAGACACATACAAGGTACATGTTAGAATGTCACATAAGTAAATATTTCACATATATAAGACCATGGGCCACATGAACTGGACATGTTCAAATTTTGCACATACCAAACAATGACCTCATAGATATGCTCAATCAATTTGCACATGAGGGATAAGGGTCACATATAATAAGCAATCAATATTCATTATATTATGAAATAAATAAATAACATTGAAGGATCATAAAATAAGTGAAAACTAGTATTGTTCATTCATATGTATCAATGTCATATTGTTATAAAATTAGCATATCGATTAGCACCATGTAAAATATAAGTGATCTAACAAGACACTTTTAATATATGGATCTTAACATTTTACTTCAGGTCATATATAGATATAACCTATTATAATGTAACCTAAAAATTTAGATACCCTTCACATAGACATGGCTAGTGCATATAAGAGAAATCCAACATTTAAGAATGTATATGTAATGTATTTCCTACATCACACTCAAATACCTAGTGAAATGAATGTGTGTATAGAAAATATTATGCTATCTACCATGAAATAGGAAGGCCCTCAAGAGTGAGAAGCGGATCCTGAATAAGCACAAACAAAGCCGACTTTCCAATCAATTTGGCAGCAGGTGGGATCATTGTAAAGACCATAGCAACTGGGTTTCAAAGAAAACGAGAATGGCACGCGAAAGGAAGGGAGAACCCTGAAAACAAGAACCAAAGAGCTATGATGAATGGAAAGAGAAACAAGAAGTCTGGAGAATTTTGCAGAAAGGAAAAGTTGCGAGCTATATAGAAAGACTCCATGGGTCAAAACCGCATATCACTACGGCTTTTTTCAAAAATTGGACTGATGAAAGGGTCACCCTGCATGGTATCACCATGAACTTAACAAAGGATTTTATAGCTGAGGTTACAGGGCTGCCTACGGATGGACTTAAATTCTCCAAGCAGACAAGCATTTCGAATGAGGCCTTTTGTAAGTTCCCCAAAACGGATGAGGAAGAACATAAGCTGGTTAAGAATAGGGATTTCTATGAATTAGATCAGATTAAAGGGATATGGAGGGATGTCTTAAGCTACATAAGGGATTACTTCATCCTGGACGGAAGAATTAAGCGAGTGCACAAATTCCATTTTGTCTTCCTTAACCATTTCAGGCAAAAGGTAAGTTTGTTTTTTCCCTTTTATCTTCGCTTCTCCTTGGTCCAAAGTTTATATGCTCATAGGAAAAAGGAAACGTGCCCTATCCTACATGAAGGCCTTATTCTACTAATCAAAGGCTATTGCAAGAATAATGCAATGGTAAAGCACCCCAAACAGGGGAAAAACAAGGAGTCAGGGAACAGAAAGAGTGAAAGTGTAAATGGGAAAGGCAAAATCAAGCTCCCTAGTGCTAAAAAGCAGAATGTAGAAGAAGATACGGAATGGGAGAGAATTGAAAAACCCAGGGAGGAAAACTTGTTGGAAGAAGAAGGAACTGAAAGTTGGGATACAAACTCTAATGAGGATGAAGAATGTCCTGAGAAGAATGAAAAAGATGATGTCAACACAGAGGAGGATTCTGCAAACAGAACTGAAGATACAGAGGAAAATCAAAAAGTGTCAGAGGATGAATTTGTCCAGGATGGCCCTGTTGAGGACCCAGCTTCAAAGAACGAAAAGGAAACTACAGGTCAGGATGATAATCAAGATATGGATATGGAAATTCAAACTGGAATTAAAGAGCGGGAACAAGAGGGTCGAGAGGATATCTTTGAAGAAGCCAAGAACAGTCCCAATAAAAATTTTGAGGAATGGAGAGGGAAGAAACAGAATGATGAAACACACACACCAATGACTTGGGTTAATTGCAAAGCAGAGGCATCTTCCCAATTTGATTCTTGGACGTGCAGGGAGATTATGGATCTCAAAAGGAAAGTGGAAACTATGGAAGATACCCTGAAAGCTGTATGGAACAAAATTAACAATATGGAAAATTAGATAAGAGAGATCCCAGTCAAGCTCAAAGCCTATGAGAATAACCTCCGGGAACTTATTAAGGACAATAGAATGAAAATGGAGGAAGTTACGTCTAATATTTGTGATGTTGCTGTCAATATTGGAAAAAGAGCCAATGAGGAGACCAAAGCCTTGGAGGGACCTAGCAAAAGGACGAGACAAAGTTCAAGAAAGAAGGTGACACAAAAAGGAGCCATGATGGCGGCAACCACTACCCAGGATACTGTTATGAAAGGAAAAGAAACTATGAAAATGATATTGGAACTGGATGAATAACCTGGTTCCTCTTGCTAGTTATGAAACTGGTCCTGTTCTTTGTTTTCTTTTTGTAATCCTTTGCCTTTGGTGTAACCAGATCTCTGTTAAATCTGGGTTTTGATCGGTAGTCTTTCTGGTGGTTTTAGGTCCATTAAAAACCTATTTTTGCTACTTCCTTGTTGAAGTTTTTTAGGCTTTGCCTATGGTTTTAGATGATCTTTCTTTCTTTCCTTGTACTTGGGTTTCGGGGCCCCTTCAAAACCTGCTTTTTCCATAATCTAAAACATATTTAAATAAGTGATTAACATCTTATGTCATGATTAGGTCATAATTTTTTTATTTTTAAAATATTTTGAATGTTTTTATATTTTTTTAAAATAATTTTTTTGTATTAAAGATTTGATGCTTTTTTTAAATGTTTTTTATTTTATTTTTTTGTAATTTTTTCTTTTTGATATTTTGGGATTGAAATTAACTTATTATCTTATCAATGTAGGTATCATATTATGTGCATGTATCAAATATTTGAATCCTTATTTTTTGTGGATGAGGACTATTAGATATAGAGGTATCTAAATCTAAGAAAACATCAAGTGTTATATCATAAATGTTGTATTCACTGCTTATTGAATATGTTTCCACACATGTAATTGGAAAATGTGTGGGAGTAAATGATGTCTATAAAAAAAAATTTAATAAAAATGTTGAATGATAATAGGATATGCCTTAGGATGCATAATATATGATTTAGATTTATTATAAGATTTATGAACCCTTAGATTGGAATCTTTTTTATTAGATGGTATACCTTTCTTCCTTTACTTGAATATATAGATATATCATATATAGGTGAAACAACTAATTCTATATTATGATCCTTAATGGGTGCACTGATTATCTTTGTATTGTGTTTTGGACTAGATGCCATAAGTTCATTTATATGGTTCTATTGAATAGGTGCTAAAACCAACTATGGTGGTAAGAGAGGGGAGGGGGAGAGGAGTTACCATTACTTGGAGAGGGTAATCATATGAAATGTATTTAACTTTGACAACTTGATTTCAATTTATATACATGAATAATATATGTACCATGGATGGAATTGATAGAAAATTTTATATCCAAGGGCACCTTAATAACGTGTTGAATACCCATGTGTTTAGAAATACTAGAAATGGACTTTTCACTATTGTTAAACCCATTTGAAGAGGTAACACTATATGTCCAAAAATATCCTTTTATGACCATAAAATGCCTTGACTACTTTTGATGTAACCTTTAAATCTCATTCTATGTATCTAGGACTATATAGTAATGTCATTGTGCATGAATTTTTAGATGATCCATTATCAATCATGACACTATGAATAGGATTCTTATTGATAAATGTTCTAATATAAGTGTGTGCCTATTTGAATCATCACCATTAATTTCACTATCATGAAATCTGATTAATGGAAGTTATGCTAATATACTTGTAAATGTGTCAATGATTCCATATATTGGGTGATCGTATGACTTGGGAGGAGGATGCACATCGTACACATGACATAATTCTAAATTATATGAATCTTTAAGTGTACCATGACTAGGGAAAGGTTTTCTAAATATTTTAAGCTTTATATTATCATTTTTTGGTCATATTACTTCTTCTATGGGTGTTATTGTCTCAATATTACTATCATTGAATAGATCATATATTTTATGCCTTAACTTGTAAAATTTATTGGTAGAGTGGCCAATACATCTACAATAGTCACAATATGCATGTTTTCTAAATCCCTTAAGTTTAGGCTTGGTAAAATCAAGCTCATATGGAGAATATATAATGATGAGATTGAAATCAATAAGGTTTTGTAATAAGATATGAAGAGGTTGTGGTAAATTTGTATTTCCCCCTAGGTGGAGCTATCAATTGAAGCTTATTTGAGGGTTATGCTATTTAGTAACTATAATTTTTTATTCAAATTTTATTTCAATATATTTTACCATGTAGTTTGTCTTGCTTTGAAATTTCACATTTGATGTAGCAGGAAAACTTGGTGCAAATTTTAACATGTTTAATGCTAAAAACTTAACTTCCCTTTCTTTGACAATATGGCATAGATTATCAAAAGATTTGAATTTGTCAAACATTATTTATTTATGGAGTAGTGCTAATGAGATTTGAGTAAATATTTATTTTAATTCATTATCAACCATAGAGTTTGTCATCTTTGCTAACATGGTCTTATACCATAGAACATAGTCATCGATTTGATCATTTGACCGTAGCTTGAGTTTATCAAATTGTGAAAAAGACAAAATTTCCCCAATTTTTATTAATAAATTTGATAATAATTTATCTTAAAATGGGTTGAATGCTCTAATTTATTGAAGTGGGAGATCTTGGAACCATCAAATTACACAGTCTTTTAGACTTCTTGGAAAGAGCTTCATGAGTGATTTAGTATTGTAAGCATAGTCCAAACATGTTGCATGAAATGGATAAAGATACTGTTCATGGTCACCTTTACCCTCATAGAGTGGTATATTTGGTTTTAAAAATCATATTGGTAGTGGGTAAGAGGCTATATCAAGTGCCAAAAAATTATGGAGTGGAGTATGAGAATCTATTGTGTGAGTAGCTTTTGAGACACTTTGTTCTAATTTAAATGTTTTGGACTATAAGGTGAGAACATTATTCTCAAGAGAAGATACATTAGGTGAATATGGAGTTAGATATTTTGTGGTGCTCAAAGGAGGTGTAAGTGATTCCCTTATATAAACATTCATATTAATATTTTGTAAACCAATTTATGCCCCCATACCTAAGGATGTTGGAACATATGTAAGTGTAGAGGATATGAATGGTAACAATATTAGTATATAGAGTAAGATTAATAAATTTTAAATTAATATCTTGAGGTGATTTTATATTTTTATGATGTGTAATATTATATTCTAGTAATAATTTCACAACCTTATACATTTGTTTGGGACATTGTTGAAGTCCTACGAGAAAATCAGACAATTCTTGGACTTTTTCAAGATGGACACCATTTATTTAATTTAGATCAATTTTATTAGAGATTTCAAGATTATATTGTATAACCTCATTATATTGATTAACATTTTAATCACTACTATCATCTTCAATGTGTATATAATTAACACGGCCTTCATCATCATAATGATCAATGATATATATATCCTCCATTGGAGAAGAGATCAGAGGAGTTACCATTACTTAGAGAGGGTAATCATATGAAATTTCTTTAACTTTGACCACTTGATTGTAATGTATATACTTTAATAATATATGCATCATATATGTAATTTATTGAAGCTTTTGTATCCAAGGTTGTCCTAATAACATGTTGAATATCCATGTGTTTGGAAAGATTAGAAATGGACGTGTCATAGTTGATAAACCCACTTGGAGAGGTAACACTATATACCCCAAAATATCCTTTGTATTATCATCAAATTCTATGAATACCTTTGATTGATCCTGTAAATCTTGCTCTATGTATAAAATAATATACAGTAATGTCATTGTGCATTCACTTTTAGGTGATCCATTGTCATTCATGACTGTATGAGTAGGTTTATTATTGATGAATGTTATGATAATTATCATGTGCCTATATAAATCATCATCATTAATTTCACTATCATCTGATGTGATTAATGGATTTTTTTTTAATGTAATTTTAAATGTGTGAATGATTCCATATATTATGTGTCTATATGACTTGGGAGGAGGATGTGCATTGTGCATATGTCATAGTTCTAAATTATTTTCACTTTCAACTATACCTTTATTAGGGAAAAGATTTATAAATATTTTTAGTTTTTCATTATTATTCTATTGTGGTCTTGATTCCTCAATGGTTGTGTTTGTCTCAATATTATTGTCATCAATGATATCCTATATCTTATTCCTTAGCATGTAACATTTATTGATAGAGTGGTCAATACATCTATGGTATCACAATATGATTTTTTTTCCAAGTCCCTTAGGTTGAGGCTTAGTCAAATTAAGCTTGTATATAGAAGATATAATGATTATATTTGAATCAATAAGGTTTTGTAATAATATATGAGGAGATTATGGTAACTTTATATTTCCCCCATAGGTGGAACTATCAATTGAAGCTTAGTTGAGGGTTGTGTTATTGCATTAACTATTATTTTTTCTTAAAAAAATTTATTTCAATAGATTTTACCATGTAGTTTGTATTTTTTTTAAATTTATATTTGATGTATATGGAACACTTGATGTAAAGTTTAGCATGTTTAATGCTAAAAACTTAACTTCCCTTTCTTTGACTATATGACATAGCTTGTCAAAATATTTAAATTTGTCAAACATTATTGATTTATGGAGTGGTGATAAAAATATTTGAGTATATATATTTTTTAATTCATTAATGACCAAAGAGTTTGCCATATTTTCTAGAATGGTCTTGTACCATAGAACATAATCATTTATTTGATCATTTAACCCTTGCTTGAATTTAGCAAATTATGCATAAGATAGATTTTCACCAATGTTGATTGAGAAATGTGATAAGAATTTATCTGAAAATGGGTTGAATGCTCTATTTTATTGAAGTGGAATATGTTATAACCATAAAATTACATAGTCTTTTAGACTTTTTGGAAAGAGCTTCATGAGTGATTTAGTATTGTAAACAAAATCCGAACATATTGCATGAAATGAGCAAAGATACTATTCAGGATAACCTTTACCCTAATAGAGTGGTAGTTTAGGTTTTAAGAATAATATTTGTAGTGGTTAAGAGGATATTTTAGGTGAAAAATTATTGTGAATTAGAGTATGAAAATACATTGTGTGAGTAGTTTTTGAGATACTTTGTTCTAATTTCAATATTTTGGCCTATAAGGTGAGAAACATTTCTCAAGAGAAGATACATTAGGTGAAGTTGGATTTGGACCTTGTGTGGTGCTCAAAGGAGGTGTATGTGATTCCCTTATATAAATATGCATATTTGTCTCTTATAAACCAATTGATGCCCCCATACCTAAGGATGTTAAAACATATGTAGCTGTAGAGGATATGAATGGTAAAAATATTACTAGCCGGAGTAGGATTACTAGATTTGAAAAACATCTCTTGAGATGATGTTATCTTTGTTTGATGTGTATTATTATATTATATTAATAATTACACAACCTTATATATTTGTTTGGAATATTTTTGAAGTCCTAGGAGAAATTAGATAATTCTTGGACTTTTCCAAGATAGACACCATATAGTTAATTTGGATCAATTTTATTAGATCTTTAAGGATTATATTGTATATTTTAATTATATTGATTAACATGTTCATCACTACTATCATATTCAATGTGAAAATAATTAACAAGGCATGCCTCATCATAATGATCTACTATATTTATATCCTCCATTGGAGAAGAGATTAAAGGAGTTACCCTTACTTGGATAGGGTAATCATAATGACTTTAAATTTGACCACTTTATTGAAATGTATATACTTAAGGAATCTATGTATTGTATATGGAATTGATTAAATATTTTGTATCCAAGGGAGTATTAATAACATGTTGAATACCCATGTGTTTGAAAAGACTATAAATGCAATTGCCACTATTGATAAACCCACTTGAAGAGGTAACACTATATGTCCCAAAGTATCATTTATATGACCATAAAATTTATTAACTTCCTTTGATGTAGCACATAAATCTTGCTCTATGTATATAGGACTATACAATAATGTCATTGTGCATGCATTTTTTGGTGATTTGTAGTCAATCATGACACTATGAATAGGTTTATTATTGATGAATGTTTAAAAAATTAGCATGTGTCTATCTAAATCATCATCATTGATTTCACTATCAGAAAATGTGATTAATGGAAGTTGTGCTAATATACTTATAAATGTTTTAATGATTCCATATATTGGGTCACCGTATGACTTGGGAGGAGGATGCACATTGTACACGTGACATAATTCTAAATTATATGAATTTTTTATTGTACCATGACTAGGGAAAGGTTTTTAAAATATTTTAAGATTTATATTATCATTTTTTTTTGGTATTGCTTCCTCTGTGGGTGTGCTTGTCTCAATATTACTATCATCAAATAAATCCTCTATCTTGTGCCTCAGCTTGTAACATTTATTAGTAGAGTTTCTAATACATCTATGGTAGTCACAATATGTATTTTTTCCAAATATCTTAAGTTTAGGCTTGGTAAAATCAAGCTCATATGGAGAATATATAACAATGAGATTGAAATCAATAAGGTTTTATAACAAGATATGAGGAGGTTTTGGTAAATTTATATTTCCCCCTAGGTGGATCTATCAATTTAAGCTTATTTGAGGGTTGTGTTATTACATTAACTATTACTTTTGCTTCATTTTTTTATTTCAATAGATTTTACCATATAGTTTGTATTTTTTTTTAAATTGATATTTTATGTAGAAGGAATATTTGATGCAAATTTTAACATGTTCAATGTTAAAAACTTAACTTCCCTTTCTTTGACTATATGACTTAGCTCATCAAAAGATTTGAATTTGTCAAATGTTACTAATTTATGGAGTGGTGCTAAAAATATTTGAGTAAATATATTTTGTAATTCATTATCGACGATAGATTTTTTCATCTTTGCTAGCATGGTCTTGTACCATAGAACATAATCATTGATTTGATCATTTGACCCTCACTTGAATTTAGAAAATTGTGCATAAGATAAATTTTCACCAATGTTGATTGAGAAATGTGATAATAATTTATCTTAAAATGGTTTGAATGCTCTAATTTATTAAAGTGTTAGATCTTACAATCATTAAATTACATAGTATTTTAGACTTCTTGGAAAGAACATCATGATTGATTTAGCATTATAAGCATATTACAAACATGTTGCGTGAAATGAAAAAAGATATTATTCAAGATAACCTTTAACCTCATAGAGTTGTATCTTAGGTTTTACAAAGCCTATTGGTAGTCGATAAGAGGTTATTTCAGGTGCCAAAGGATTATAAAGTAGAGTATGATAATCCATTGTGTGATTAGATTTGGAGACACTTTATTCTAATTTCAATGTTTTGAACTATAAGGTGAGAAATGTTTTCTCAAGAGAAGATACATTAGGTGAATTTAGATTTGGACCTTGTGTGGTGCTCAAGGGATTTGTATGTGATTCCCTTATAGAAATATGAAGATTAATCTTTTGTGAACCAATTGATTCCCCCATACCTAAGGATATTATAACATATGCAATTTTAGAGGATATGAATGGTAACAATATTAGTAGCTGAAGTGGGATTACTAACTTTGAAACACATATCTTGAGATGATGTTATCTTTGTGTGATGTATAGTCTTAGATTCTAGTAATAATTTCACAACCTTATATATTTGTTTGGGACATTATTGAAGTCCTCAAAGAAAATCAAACACTTATTGGAACTTTTTAGGATGGAAACCATTTAGTTAATTTGGATCAATTTTATTAGAGATTTCAAGATTATCTTGTATATTATCATTATCTTGATTAACATGTTCTATCACTATTATCATCTTCAATGTGCATATAATTAATAAGGCTTGCATCATCATAAAGGTCAATGATATCATACTAATTTTCATATGGAATTTTAGTATGTTCCATATGAAAATTAATTAATATATAATTATGCCTTAGAGGAAAATTATGAGTAAACTTATTAAGTGACATGCAAATGTAGAAAATAAAATGGAAAATTGGTGCAATAGTCAAGAGTGTATTTTATGTTTAGGCTCTTATATATATATATATAAAAGAGCCTAAACATAAAATACTTATATATATATATATATATATATATATATATATATATATATATATATATATATATATATATCCCAATCATAAATATTGAACACACTATGGATGATTACACTATACCCATAGCCTTACTACCATATCTCATGGGGTATGTTGAGAGTAACTTCATAGAGATAATCAACCACTAGTGCACTAAAATAAAAAATGACCAAAGGCTACCTATGGTTGAAAATGGAATCCTAGGTGTTCATGATATTTTGTGAAGTATGTGTAAACTAAAATCCATATATAGTGTTTTATAATGGCTTGTGTATTAGGGAAGTACCCATAACACCATGTCATAGGGAAAATTACTAACCACTTTGCTCAAAATGATAGATCCTATGAGTTTTAAAACTAATGGAACATAGTTTATAGGGAAAATAAGGAAAGAAAATAAAAGTAGAAAGTAGAGGCTCAAAAATAAAATTCCAGGTTCACCAATATGTTTTACAATATTTTTTATATAAATAAATAAATTATAATGTGTTTTAATGTGTAAAAATAGTAAATATAAAAAATTTAATTATGTACAAATGATTAGCTATCCTAATTTTGTTATATACTGAAAGTGGAAAACTACTATTTTAGGAAAGTACCAAGAAGGAATGCGTTTATCTTGCACACTAATATCTATTGATTTTTATTACTTATTGAATATAAATATCAAAATAAGTAATGAATATGTATCCTTGATATAAAAATTAATAATATAAATAAAATATAGATATGAGCACAGTAGGTAGACATTGGCATGGTGCAACTAAGTTGGTGACTATGGACTTGTCCCAGTTGACTATAACAAAAAGAAGGAAAAGATAGAGAAAACAAGAATATGAAATTAAAAATTGGAAATAGAATTAGAAGATATATTTAGACAAGAGTGTATTAGGCATACAATAGTGTAATGCACCCTAGTTTGTTTATCATAGACTTAACTGGGTTAACTATGCTTCCAAATTGATCATTGTACCTATTTTTCCTATAAATGAAAAAAAAAGTATATACACACTTATGGTTTTTATATACAAATAATTTTTATCTTATCTTTCCTTTGAAACCTTTATATCACTTTGATGGCTTTAAAACTTGAAAGAAAAGAGGGGACTATAATGCATTGAGGTAGTTTCAATCACCCCTTGATGATTGACAACTACCTACATATCCAATACTCGAAGGAGGAAAATAAATACCACATAGTTATCCCACTAGACTGAATGTACAATATTTCTCCTTTGACTATATGTATGTATATAGAAATGGCTTTGATGCTTGATAATGATAGATCATGATATTATTTAGAGGGATCTTCACTTAGATTATGACTAGTCCTTATGAATAATTTATAATTTAGGTAGAATAGAGCAAATGAGCTCAATGTAAAAAACTATCTGTGCATGTGCCAATTGAATAGAAAGAGGTCCAAATGAATAAATATTTATATGTATTTATAGTAAAATGTTAATAAAATAAGTTAGTACTTAAAGGGGTGTAGCTTATTTTAGTTAGTTAGAATTTTAATCCCACATATGTTATGTGTGTTGTATTAAGGATTATAAATTCATATACATGTAGCCAATATGTTATGTTTAATTGTGATTGATTGATTGTATGTGTGCTCTATACATTTTAGATTCAACTCTCTTCCACAATGGATAAATTCTCCAATATGGAGTAATTTAAACATTTGGTATCAGAGCATGTACCTATGTGACCTCTTCCCAATTAATATCTTGTTATTAATAAGAGTCTTGGAGTGTGGACCACGTTTAATGCTATTCTCATTCAATAGGTCTTACTTTTTTGTCAATGGTAAGGTAGAATAGACCACTGCAAATCATGTTAACATTATATATATATATATATATATATATATATATATATATATATATTGATTGATCTTTGGTTGTGTGAAGATTTTTTTATGATTTTTTTGACTATACAATCTATTGCATGAGGGTTTGAAAATTTATTTTCATTTTTTGGCATAGTAGTTTGTTTCACATATGATTCATTCCATATTGGCATTGTAGAGCTATAATAGTGGAAGGTTTTCTTGCATTGGGATCTCTTTTTAATTTAAGGGATATTATTTGTATTTGATGACTTTTAATTGGATTGATTTTCCTTGTATTGGTACCTTGCATTGATCTGACTATGACATTCAAGCATTGACACCATCTGATCTACAGCTTGATTGTATTGATATCTAGTTACATGACTTACATCAGTTGGATAAAATGTACTTTAAAATTATTTAGATGGATACTCAACCTCATCATTTATCATTTTTTACCATTTCCATCAACATGTAACCTAACAGTCCTACATTTCCACTTAGGATCCTTCCACCCATGACATTTCTCAAATATGCACCACTGCTAAGTAAATACCCCTCTGTAATATCATAACTCAAATCCTACATTGATTATGTATAAACTTGGTCATTCATGTTTGATCTATCTAGGTAAGTTGATCCCTTACAGATCCTAGATCTATCTTGCTCAGCTCAAACTATCTCAAGCTCACCACAACATTTCAACCCTATAAAATCAACTCATCCCTAAAACCATCTATCAATGAACAACATATCTCCAAAACCATACTCAACACCTAAACTAATAAAAACTTAGGCATTTGTTTTAGGTTATAGTTTTTCCATTTTGGTACCATATTACATGTTCAATAAGAGTTTTTAAGGTTAATAATATTTATCTATGAATTTAAGTGTTATGGTTAGGTATTTCATTTTAATATTTTTAGTTATATATTTAGTTACATATTTTTAAGGTAAATGTATTTATGTTTTAAGATTTGTTGTCAACATTATAGATTTTTATAATGTTCTTGTAATAAATTTTATAGATTTGAGTTTAAGTTTTTTTTTGTTATTTTTAGGTTTTTTTGTTTGATTGTGTAATATGAGTCGGTTGGTTTGTTATTTTAATATCTAGTTGCATTAAAAATTGATATTTAATTACTTTTTTAAAATGTCATGTATCGAGTTCTTATTTATGTGTTTTAGAGTCATATAGTGTTTTGTAGTATTTGAGTTTATGTCATGAAAAAGTAATTGTGTGTCATGTTTTAATACATATAGTCAAAATTTAGAGACAGAAAAAATTGTGGGAAAGACACAATGATAAAAGGGGAAATAAAAAATAGGCGAGACTCAAATAAAAATAACATATTTTGAAAGGGATTTGCATCAAATTAGAATACAATTGTGGAATATAACGTTTTATTCCATGTTTGCATTAAATGGGGGAAATGTTAGGAAATTAAATGAGTTAATAAACTCAAATGGTTGTAGTTTATTTTAGTTAGCCTTTTAATCCCACATCTATAATGTGTGTTGTAGTAAGGAATTTCAAATCCTATATATGTAATTGATATGTTATGTTGAATTGTGATTGATTCACTATATTTTTACTCTCACATTTCAGCTTTGGTTCTCTTTTATAATGGATAAATTATCTAATATGGACTAATTTCAATAGAAAATATTTTGATAATTTCCCTTAGTTAACCATGTGAAATATATGGGAAGGCCCAAAAGAATGGTTTGAATTTTGGAAACTAGCTATCATTTGGCATGGGACACGACCAATATAAGTGGAAAATAGTGCACTACATCATTGTATAACTTGGGTGGACCATCTAGAGACGTCATGGACTTGAGTTTATATATATATATATATATATATATATATATGATGGTGTTTTTAAACATCTTGAACATTTATCATTAATAATGTTTGTGTAATGATAATAGAGTAAGTGCATAAATTTGGGGTACAAAAAAGGGCCTACCCATGGACATGATTTTCCTAAAATATTAGAAATCTAAAATTTTATAGATAATTTTAGATGGCTACACTCAACTTTTGAAGATGGTATAAGAACATTAATTGTAGCATTTCGAGTCTAGTTTCTAAAATACTAAGTTTTTTAAAAAATGGTTAAGTATAACTAGGTAAAACATTTAAAATTTTAAGAGGAACTCCTTTTTTTAAAGAAAATAGAGTAGATAGATGTCTGTGCATCCCACCTTTTGAGAGCCATTTAGTATTATTTGAAACCCTTTGGTGAATATTTATATAATATATTATAGTTTATGAACTATATTTATTTTTTTCAGTGAATATTTTTTTATTAATTTTTCAAGTAAATAGATCTTAAAAACTAATAAAAATGGATAGTCGGCCATGCGGCCCCCCAAACTACCTTTAAAAAATGAAATTTGATTTTTTGTAAATGTGTGTAGAATTAGGCCTAGTTTGTGACCATATAATTTATTTTTCACTTAGATCAATAAAAAATAAATTACACAAACATGAATATGCTTGTATATTTGTAGCATGTAGTGGCCTGAAAAAGGTATTGTTGAAAATCAACATAGTTTGAACCTTAAAATAGTCCATAAAAATCATATATTTGGAAAGAAGAAAGTGTGCTCATTGTCATGGTAATAATTTTTTGATTTTTTTGTTAAAATTCATAGTGTATTTGGTGATGAAAGTTGAAATTTGTTGTTTTCTATCAAAAATCTTAGGCTCGACTGTAGATTGACAGGTCCAAGCCTTTGGCTCAAGAATTCAAGCCATTTTCAAGCCAAAAGGCTTAGTTTTTTAAATTTAAATTAAATTAACATGTATGAATTATAATGTTTACACATTATAGTACATACACATTATTTATTAATAACATGAAAAACAAAATTTCTCTATGGGTACGCATTTTTTCATGAGCTTCCTAATAGTGGTGTGTCATGATAACTTTAATTATAAAGTGGTGTGTCATGATAGTGGGAAGGTCCCTAACTTTGGATAGAGAATTAAGGTTTTGTGGTATCACATTATAATTTAATACATACATACTAATATTTATACACACTAATACATGTTCTATCAATGGATCACACCTTATCAAAAATCTTGTTAAAATATTGGTAGGTGCAGGTCACTACTGGTACCTTTCCCCTATATGCACTACCACAAAAAGGATTCAATTATATTTTGATAGGATTTATGACCTCAGTTGATAGGTTATGTGAATATATGATGAAAACATCTGATTTGATAATCTAGTGAGAATATTTAACATGCAGCCTAAGCTAACCATGAGACATCAAGACTTGGTTCAAGTATAACTTATCAACCCCAATGTCATAAAAAATATTAAAAAATAATCAAACATGGTTGATTATGAAGTAAATTTGGGATTTTTTGATCCCCTGCAACCTAATTGCATGACTATTAAATGTGATCTAGGGGTTGATCACCTCTAATTCCATCATAGATTGAAGCAAAGAAACATTGGATATAAGTTTTACATGTGTAGGATGTGGTTTTGAAATTAATAAACTTGAATTTACCATCATATAATGAATGTAAAAGTTGATTGGTTCAATTACAAATATAATTACAGTTAAAATGAGCCACATGAACCTATTTTAAATTGTCTACATGATGTGATTTGGATTGAAATTAACCCTAGAATGTCATTATATATAATGAACCAAAAAGTTGATTCATTCAATGTAGGAGGCATTTGAGGCCAATTTGAACCCCTTCAACATAACTACGAGAGCATATGATATCATCTGGGGATAAATTTTGATTATATCATTAATCGATCCAATTAGTCAATCGGTGTGATTAGGGATGTTATTTGGGAAAAATAGAGCCCCTACCCCAAATTTATGGCCAAATTGATTATATAGTCTATGTAATATATGGATTAATTGACCCTAATTTTATCATAAATGCAAACATCAAGGCAATTGTGGCCAATATGAACCTATTGAACCTAAATGTGAGTCTACAATGTGATTAAAAGGGCTAAATTAGCTCATGTTTTGTGGCATGTTGATGTTAAATCTTAATTTTATCATAAATATAGTTCCCCTAAACCCTAATTTCATCACATGTATACAAACATGTTACACTAAACCATAAATAGGCTAAACCCTAATTTTATGACTTGAATACAACCCCTAAGTTCCCTAATTTCATCATAAATACATTTTCATGAAGGTAATTAGGGCCAATTTGAACCCATTGAACCTAGTTTTGTGAGTCTACGATGTTATTTGGGGATAAATTAGCTCATATTTCCTTACATATTGAGCCAATTAGTCAATTTTTATAATTGTAAACCCTAAACCCTAATTTTATCATAAATGTAAACATGATTCCCAATTGGAACCCATTGAAAATGTACATAAAACTTATAAAATGTGATTGGAGTGAGATTAAACCTGATGTCATCACATATAATGAAGAAAATATTTTATGCATTCAATCTAGGAGGCATTTGAGGCCAATTTTAATACATTTAACTTAGCTACAAGAGTAGGATATGGTTGGATGCAAAATTAAGCTTGATTCTATCATGAATTGATCCATTATTCAATTGGTGAAATTAGGGATGTTATTTGGGCAAAATTAATCCCCTTAACCAAATTTATATCTGAATCAATTGTGTAATCTATGCAACACATGGCTTAAAACTAACCATAAATCATGTACATTCTAGCTTTGTTTTGTAGATAACCCATTTGAAGGAATATAGGCCACTTCTAGGTCTCTTAATGATGGTAATAAAATAATATCTTGTATATTGGTCTTGAAATACCAATGAAATTATTTTTATCTCTCTCTTTTTTATGTATACCCTATATTCTAATTAAACAAGTTCTTACTAGACTCCTTTAGGAATCCTATCCTATATTAGGCTTATATCCTAAGACACTAAGTCTGTAACCTTGGAACAGGACTATTGTTTTATAAAAGGATAATTCCCCTTTTTTCTCTTGTACAATCTTATCCTCTATTTGATTGCCTCACTAATACCTTATTAATGTTTGATCAACCACTGATAGACTTATGTCTCAATTCAAGGTTCAGACTACAATACCATTCTACAATCTCAATAGACCGATACCTTGGTTTTACCTCACTTTTAATCCCATCCATAAATATTTTATTTCATCATGGATCTTTTGGATTCCACAAATTTATGCCAAGAAGAATCTAATATATTTAATCTTTAAATGGTTCTACCTGGAATCCTGCAATTTCTAGTAAGATTGTTACTTCCATCTAGTTCAAGACAACACTCAACCTTATTCTTTACTCATTATCCTTTACAACTCTATATTAAAGACTTAAAATAATGATACAAATCTTCTATAATTTTTTCACAAGTTTAAATTATCAATTAGGTTACCAATTGACCAAGAATCTTGACTCAGCCCCAAAAACTACTATAGAGTTATAGATAGGTCCCATTAGATCTTAGATTTAGGTGTCATTCACTTAATTTCACCCTAATGTTTTCTTAAATTATTCTTGGAACTATCATGGATCATCTATAATGATGAGAAACCAATCTTATTATTGGTTTCTCAAAAGAGAATAAATTTAATTATAACCCCTACTCCTTAGGTCTATACATTCCTATTCTAATTTCCTCAAAGGGTCTTGCCTCAAAAAAAGCACCAGTGACTTGAATAGATAATTTTATCATAAATTTAAACATGAATTCAATTATGGTTAATTTAAAATTATTTAACCTAAATGTGAGTATACAATGTGATTTAAGGGGACAAATTTACCCATGTTTCATGACATGTGTTAACCTTAAACCCTAACTTTATCACAAATTGAATGTAATTTTTACTAGTTTCAAATCTAATTTGGGCTAATTGAATCTAATTTGGACTAATTGAATCTATTTTAGTCTAATTGACATCAACTAAGGGGAAAATTGAACTTAATTCAGAGTGACTGAATCTAGTTTTAGTCTAATTGAACCTAATATGTAATTGAGTCAAATGAATGGGCTAATTAAAGGGTAAAATGCATTGTATTATAGAATTATTATATATTTAAATGGGATGAAGCTATATAGTAAGTAATGTGTACATGTTATAACACATACACATTATTTACTCTATAGACAAAATTTAGTTTTCAATGACTATTTTTAGCCCAAGTCAATAATTATATCCCCATAGACATTCTATAATTACTTTCTATGTATTCTCTACATGTTTTTCAAGTATTTTATTGACCCCACTTTTGAAAAGCTATTAAGTCCAATAGGCATTTTTTGTGTTGGGAAGGTCATTCTTGAGCCCAAATTAGGTGATATTTTTTAAACCGAGCATTATGAGAGGATAATAACATAGTATTGGACATTATCCACCCTTTAGGATGTGTTTATAGTGAAAAAATTTAGCCATGAAGCACTAAAAATGGATTTTTATGACCATAGATTTAACTTTGATAACATTTATTATCAGTGTTTTTACGCTCCTAAATAGTAGTGAAAATGTTCTTACGAGTGGACTTGGATGTCATGGTCATTAGATAACATGTAATTTTCTATCTAGACATGATCTGAGTGGTTTATTTTCACTTGGGGGTCTCAAAGGTAGAAATGCAAGTTGGATCTCAAGAAGTTACCTCTTCACTACCAAAAAGTTGCATTTCAGGACCCATTACTACAATTTGTGCCACACATTGCTCTCTAAGTTTATATGGACTTGATCCAAGGTGAAATTAAATATATTTCACATAAATATTAGTTATCTTATATTTAATCCATATAACTTAATGTTTTCATTTTATGAATGTCTAAATTTAGGCTTTAAATGGCAATTTTCTTATGTTGAGAAGGGAATTCTTGAGCCAAGAATGGATAGTGGATTTTTTGATTGGGAGTGATGGGAGGCAAATAACTTTGTCACTAAAATTATCCTCCCCTAAATTCATATTTTTAGTTCTAGGTTTTAGTTAAGAATCACTAGAAGTGGAGTTTTACAACTACAGCTTCAACTTTGACAACATTTGTTGGCATTGATTTTGCACTCCTAAATAGTAGTGAAAATATGCTTATGGGTGGACTTGTAAATCATGGTTATTGTATAACATGTAATTTTCCTGTGTGTGTGTGTGTGTGTGTGTGTGTGTGTGTGTGTGTGTGTGTGTGTGTGTGTGTGTGTGTGTGTTTATAGTGATGTATTTTCACTTTGGGGTCCTAGAGGTAGAAATGCTAGTTGGAGCTTAAGAAGTTATCTCTTCACTACCAAAAATTTGCATTTTAGGACCCGTTACTACAACTTGTGCCACACATTTATGTCTAAGTTTATATATAATTTATATAGGGTGAAATTATAGGTAATTCACATTAAAAATATATATCTTATGGTTCATCCATATGACTTAGTATTTTTTTGTTTTACGCATGTCTGAATTTAGGCTAATAATTGGCATTTTTCTTGTGTTGGGAAGGGCATTCTTGAGCCTAAAATGGGTGGTGGGTTTGTCAATTGGGCATGATGGGAGGTCAATAACCTTGTATTGGATGTTATCCACCCTTTTTAACCTATTTTTAGTTCCATTTTCCATCCAAGAAGCACCATAAATGGAGTTATCTAACTGTAACTTCAACTTTGATAACATTTTTTTTTGTATTTTCGTGCTCTTGAACAATAATGAAAATGTGATTAAAGGTGTATGTTTACACAATTTTAATTTAAAAATGTGTAATTTGCATATCTAAACGTGTTTTTATAGATGTATTTTCACTTAGGGGTCCCGAAGTCATAAATACCAATTAGAGCTCAAAAAGTTATCTTTTCACTGCCAAAAGTTGCATTTCAAGACATGTTACTGCAACTTGCGCCATGTATTGCTATATAATTTTATATATAATTGATCCAAGGTTAAATTTTATGGATTTAAAATTCATAATAATTATCTTATGGTTCATCTCTATGAATTATTTTTTTCATTTTATACATGTTTGAAGTTATGTTAAACTTTGGCATTTTTCTTGTGTTGGGAAGGGCATTCTTGAGCCCAAAATGGGTGGTGGGTTTATCAAATAGGTATTATGGGATGATAAAAACCTGTTCCTATATGTTATCCACCCTTCAAAATGTGTTTACAATTCCATTTTTCAGCCAATAATCACCGAAAATGGTTTTATCCAATTATAGCTTTAACTTTGACAACATTTATTGTCAATGTTTTTGCATTCCTAAACAATAGTGAAAATGTTATTATGGGTGGAATTACACATTGATTTATTTTTATAACATGTAATTTTATTATATATACATGTTTGGAGTGATGTATTTGCACCTGGGGATCCTAGAGGTAGAAATGCTAGTTGGAGCTCAAGAAGTTGTCTCTTCACTACCAAAAAGTTGCATTTCAAGACTTGTGATGGTAACTTGTGCCACACATTGATCTCTAAGTTTTATATAATTTATCTAAGGTGAAATTATATTTATTTCACATTCACATTATTTATCTTATCATTTATTCATATGACTTACTATTTTTCATTTTGCACATGTCTGAAGTTAGGCTAAAAATCAACATTTTTCTTATATTGGGAAGGGCACTCTTGAGCTTGGAATGGGTGGTGGGCTTATCAAAAAATAATTATGGGAGTCCAATAACCTAGTATTATATTTTATCCACCCATATATACATGTTTTTAGTGCCATTTTTTAGCTAAGAAGCATTGTAAATGGATTTCTCCAACTATAGCTTCAACTTTGATAATATTTATTGTCAGTATTTCCACACTCCTAAATACTAATGAAAATGTGATTATGGGTGGACTTGTATGTCATGGTCAGTGGATCACATGTGATTTTCCTATCTATATTTGTTCTAAGTGATGTATTTTTACCTAGAGATTTTAGAGGCAAAAATGCCAGTTGGAGCTCAAGACATTATCTCTTCACTACCAAAAAGTTACATTTTAGGAGTCATTACTGTAACTTGTGCCATACATTTATCTCTAAGTTTATATAGACTTGATCTAGGTTATAATTATAGGGCTATCACAATCATAATAATGATCTCATAGTTTTTCCATATGACTTACTATTTTCATTTTATGCATGTTTGAAGTTAGGCTAAAAATCAATATTTGTTTTGTGTTGGGGAGGGAATTCTTGAGCCTAGAATGGGTGGTGGATTTGTCAATAGAAAATTATGGGAGGACAATAACCTGGTATTAAGCATTATTCACCCCTGTATACATGTTGGTCATGGCCTTTTTCATCCAAGAAGCACCAAAAATGGAGTTTTATTATTATAGCTTCAGCTTTGACAATATTTATTGTCAATGTTTTTGTGTTCCTAAATAGTATAAAAATGTGTTTACAAGTGAAATTAGATGTCATTTTCATTTTATCACATGTAATTTTCCTATATATACATGTTCAGAGTGATGTGTTTTCACCTAGGGGTCTCAGAGGCATAAATGCCAGTTAGAACTCAAAAAGTTCTCTTCACTACTAAAATGTTACATTTCAAGACCCATTACTATAACTTGTGCCATGCATTTCACTATTAGTTTATAAATAATTTATTTAGGGTGAAATTATATGTATTTCACATGCATAGGAGGTATCTTATGTTTTATCCATATTACTTACTATTTTGTATGCATGTCCAAAGTTAGGCTAAAAATCAGCATTTTTCTTGTGTTGAAAAGGGTGTTCTTGAACCCAAAATGGGTGGTGGATTTATTGATCAGGCATGATGGGATGCCAAGAACTTATTCTTAATGTTATCTTCCCCATTATACATGTTATTAGTGACAATTTTTTTCCAAGAAGCACTAGAAATGGAGTTCTCCAAATGCAACTTCAACTTTGACAACATTTGTTGTCAATGTTTCCACACTCCTGAATAGTAGTTATCCAACCCTAAGATATTTTATAATTTTTTAAGGTATAAATACAAATTTAAAGGATAATTTCAAGCTTCTTATTTAGGTTTTGATGTTATAAAATTTCTTAACAGCTTAGTAGATAGATTGATGCCTGTGTAGAAGACGTTTCACACTAGAATGAAAGATTAAAACCAACCATGAGATTCTTCCATGCCCCCAAACATCTATCAAATCAAGTTTCATGTCAAAAAGGAAACCTATGAAGTCATATGTAGGTATATAAAGGAGGATCAAATTACAAAAACATCACACCAATCCTCCATACTCCTATATCATGTCTAAGCTTAAAACAAGGTAAAGAAGATGGTAAGAGTCCTGAAGCATGATCTCATTCTTCACAGTGTTTTTCCATCCAAGTTTCAAATCATTTCTAATAAGATTGCAGGTTCTTAGTCTTTATTTAGAAGTATTTTATCCCTAAGTAGGATTACAGGTTCTTAGTTATGGGTTGAGATTCAAACATGAATGTTATGGTTTTGTGTAAGGTCACATGAGTCATTACTCCTATCTGAAAGTCTATACTTGATCTTCAAGAGTCGTGATGAAAACTATATAGTAATTTACAAAGTTTTTCAACAAATTTTAGAGAGTGTGTGTTTTCATGATTGAGATGCATCTCAAAGAGGATATTAGAAGTTTAATAATGATGTAGAAGGTTGTAAGGAGGATGAATGAGGGTCATCAATTTACTTTTAATTGCCATTTTGAGGAAAACATGCCTATTTCATGACCATTATATAATCTCTCCGTGCACCCTCCTAAACTTCATATTCATCGCTATAATCTCTCCTTTGGGAATTAAGGACTTTACCTTCTTCATTATTATTTATTTTTCTAATATTCTCTCTCGCATGGATTGTACTATAATTTTTAGTTATTATAATTGCGATTATTTCTTCCAAATTATCTCTTTTCCATGGTAATTTGTAGTTTCTATCTCTAAAAACAGGATTCTATTTCACAAATCTTATTAGAATTAAACAAGAGACTCTCTTATTTTATTTACACTAAGAGGAATTCTCATAAATATCCTCTCTCTCTAATATAATATTATCTTTAACAACCTATAATTAAATCATGCAAGCTTATTTTTCAAAACCTACATTGGACTCAACTAGTGTATCTCTTTCTTTCACATAACTATTTTCATAGTATTTGTTCCCAAATAGATATTAATATATAATTACATTGGATAAAATAGTAAGGAATGTTTACAACATGCTAGTAGACTTTTAGGGTCATGGATAGAAGGTCCATGCCCTTATGACCAAAATGATGACTAAATGACCAACCTTATTACTATCACACCTATCTAAGGGCCTCACAAGACCATTCATCATTTAAACATAACCATACATGCTATATTTAAGCATAAAAAGGCTTATTATTGATTAAAATATGACCTAATTTACTACTTTTGACGTATATGTACAAACTTGGATCTTTTAGCTAATACTCCTCCATCACTTACATAGATTGAATAAATGGTTATAAGTAATTTGAAACTAGATAAAGTAATATTATGTATCAATAGTCAAACATTACACTTCATCGTAATATAATTACAAATAATATTCCATTCTCAAATGTGGATCAATGGTTAAACATTACACTTCATTGTTGATATTAATAAAAACCATAAAGGCATACAAAATAATAATAGAAACCATATCAATATAATAATAATAAACCCCATAAAAGCATACAAAATAAGAATATAATAGAATGTTAGGTGAATGACATATAGGAATACAATGTCAATAATACATACATTTCCATATAGCCATGCAAAAAATTACATCATCTAACAACATAATATCTAATGTCAAGTGAAGGTCATATACGCATAAAATGTGAAAAATGCATACATTTTCATATAAGCATACAAAAAAGTACATCATGAAAGACATCTTAATCATCAAATACCCTCCCTCTCTTTACCTTCCTTGAAGAATTCTCTCCTTGGGATTCTATACTTATAGATGGAGATCCCTCGAATGCCTTGGATTGCTCCAAGTTTTGACTATGGGTCCTACATTGATAGCTTGCTTGTTGATTTAATAGTTTTGAGAATATTAGAGTCTTATTCCTAATTTAGTTAAAGGTCTGAGTTGACTAAATCAGTAAATAATATTACAATAAATTAACTACTAATTTATATAATTTATTTATATTTTTAATCTTTCTATAAATAATAATAAATATGGAGAAAATAAGATTTAACTAAAAATAAGATGAAATGGCTAAGACAGGGTCTAGAATTTGTTGTATAGGACTAGGATAGTATAGAAAATCAAAATCTAGCTTTAATTTTGTGAAAGGATAAGAGTGTTGAAATAGGACACCCTAGGGTCTGATACTATAGTCCTTTTCTACCACTATTGTCCAAACTACTCATAAAAACCTAAGTTTTGTAGGTTTTGTTCATTATCCCTGTGTGAGCCTACCTATGAAATCTTGACTATTGAAAGTCTGTGAAACTCCTTGTAGAGATGATTTAATATTCAAACCCAAGAATCCATTATTCTTTGATAAACTTTGAGAAATAAATGGGGGTTAGTGTGCGTAAGATACATTGAACGTGTGTCCACACCCCTTGTATGGGCACACTACCTACATACCAATATTCTGAAGAGTGATCAAGCCATATGTAGTTATCCCATTGAATGTGATTTGTGCAATAGTGTAATTCTAATGCAAAAAATGCTAAACTAGGTCTGCTTAAGGTGGATAGGGATTGGTGTGAGGATTTGGAAATGCTTGTAGCTGTATTAGATGGCTATATATAGAGAATAAGGAAATTTGCATCAATGGTTTTACTTGTATGATTGTTTGCTTTGTAATATTTACCAACCTCTTTATGAATAAAATTTGAATGGGATTTTATAGGGATCTATTGGTCATGGGTCAAATTTATTTGCATTAGGCTGATAGGGTGAAGGATATGAACTAGAAGGAAATGACTATTGGAGCTAAAAATGCAATTGGACAAGAGCATTGAAATTAGACACCCTAGAATCTGATGTTATAGTCCAAGTTGGGTGATATTGTTCTATAGGTGTCAAACTTGGGGGGAATGGAATTAGCATGGAAAATATATCTTGGCTAAGCTAAAATAATGTTTCAAAAGTCTATGGATGACTAGGAATAATAAAAAGGTGTCTCGAAGGGTCAAGAGAGCATGTAAGAGGGACCTATGGGTTGGGTGTCACAAGCCACACTCAAACTACCAATTTTGACATTTTATATGACTACATTCCCTGCCCCCTACTTTATTCTAGTGATGTAGAAAATCAAAATACTAGGATAAAGGAAAAGTAGAAAATGTAACTGAACTTACCTGTAAGGCTAAAGCTCATGAAGCTATGTGATGTTGGGTGTGCGTAGAGAGAGCATGTTGTGAATTTTAAATCTATAAGAGAAAAAAAAGAGTAGATTAGTTTTTATTAGATATGTTATATCTAAAGTAAAAATTTATAAAAGTTGGGTAAAATAGAGAGGAAGAGAAAGGAATGAATACACCTCACTGGTTACATGAACTAATACAAAACCTATTGTGATGTTGAGTGATGTTGGGTATGTGTTGAATGATGTTATACCAAAAGTAATATCACAAATAAAATTGAGTGCTCAATTCCCTAAGAGTGGCTCAAAAATTTAAAGGCTATCCCTTTAGCTCCATCATTGCCCACTAAGTGAAGCTATGTGATCATGTGTGTGTTAATTGATGTTTGGACTGTGTGTCAAATCCCTATGAGTAGGTGGCTAAAAAACACAAAGGCTAGCTAGTCCTTTGGCTCCATCATTGCCTTGTGAAGTGAAGCTATGAAATGATAATGGTATGAAATGTGTGTCATATGAGATGGTTCCTAAATCCCATGAATGTTCTATAATCTAACAATGTGGTTTGGATATTCAAATGTGTGTTGGAAACTAGGCCACTCTTGGCCACTCAAAAAAGGTGGAGATTAGGCTTATGTGAAATCCACTTTGAAATTAGGCAATAGGCTTATGTGGAAGCCACTTAGGAATGATGTCAAGCACCTTTAGATAGAATAAGTCATGCAACTATTAAGAATACCTAGGTAATGCCATAAACTATAAAGAAGAGAAAGCAAATGTACCTTGCACTTTACCCCCAATCATTGGTGTTTGTAACATAGATTCAGATCTAAAATTTATACCAACTACCTAATCTAAAACTATAAGAAAGATCCATTAATTCACACATTATTCCCCATATATCTATATTCTTTAAGAAAAAATGTACTGATACTATTGATTCTAAACTAAACTATTACTAACAAAACTATAATTGGTCTTACATTTCTATCTATTTTTGGAAAATCTAGTTTTTTTGTTATTTGGATAAGGGCACTGAAATAGGACACCCTACTATCCAGTTCTATAGTCCAAACTTGGTGCTCTTGTCCTATGCTAATTCTGATGATTGTTCAATAATTACCACTATTTGTCTAGCCTATTCTACCTAATTTGAAGTCTAGTAGTTGTTCTAGATTTTTTGAAAGTTGATTGTTTTACCAGTATGAGCTCTTATCTCTATGACAAAAACCCTTGTTTATTTCCCCCTCTTCTGAGGGTAGGAATGAAGACCCTAAAATGAATATCCTTAGAATAAATAGCCTTGAAAGTGTGTTATACTATGAGAATACATGATATAGCAATGATAATCTATAAGATAACTCAAGATATAGCATGGTTTATATGAGAGATTGTTAAATCAGCAAGGGTGTGCCTAGATAGATATAATAATGTAATAACATGTATAATATACTGAACTAAAACTAGAAGTCTGATTAGTTTTTAGTTGGTAGTTTTCAAAGAGGGATACAAAATGATGTCCATTATGGCATCCAAAAAGGCAAGATAATGCATGATGTGGATCATGACATTGCAAATAATTGAGAAACGAATAAGCAAAAAAGCACGCAAAGCAAGAAGAAAGAAGCATACCAAAGTGGCCAAGGGGCCAAGAAAACAAGAGACATGGGCACATGTTACTCAAACTACGAATCAAGCATACAAGGCATGTTCAAATGCCACATACACGTAGAATTGAAACAAGCAAGGATGGCACAAGGGCCATAGGCACATAGAAGATTATAAGCAAAAGACATTGGCAAAAGTCCTCAGGCACACACAAGACATAGAAAAGGAGATGATAAATGCAATCACATCTAGCTACACAAATCAAGAAAGGAAATCATGTAAATACTATAAATATAATCGCATCTAACTAATAAAATCAAGAAGTGAAAGTATGTAATATATGTCGTATAAGACTAGGTATATGCTAAGAAATACACAAGTGCTATATACTAGTGAGTATCGATAGAGTAATCTATGTAATCTAATAATTAATGTATATCAACATTATAATTATAGTGTGTGGTATAGGGATGACATAACTTGGATGGTGTAGTCATGTAGAAGATGCCCCCAGGGGGTAGATATATCGATTTATGTCTCGAATGTAGAAGTAGGATGCCCCCTCAATGGGTAGAGTGAAGTAATCATGGATCTAGATGTCACTGCACACACTAAAATAAGATCAAGTGAAGCATGGTAATTTAGATAAATTGACAAAAAATAAAATAGAACAAAAAATGTAATTCTAGCATGGTAGTACAAATGTAAAGCTTGGATAATGCATACAATTAAAATGTTTTTGGTGTTTTTGATTTATTGGAATGTTTTTTGAAATATTTTAATGTTTTTATTATTTTGACATATTTAAATGTATTTTTATTTTGATATAAGCTATGTACAATCAATCATAAGGAGACTATGTACAATAAATTGAAAAGAAGCTATGTACAAGCAAGACCAAGAAGCAATGATACTAATCGATGAATCTTATAAGAGACCTTCTATCATAGTGTCCTATATCAAATAAAATAATCATGCATGATTATGAATCACAAGGGAATGGTTATGATTATGACTCTGAATATTTAGATTCATTGTTGGTATCTTGGAAATCATTATACCCTGTATTGTTCTACTTATCATTGTCATCTCGATTTTAAACCAATGGAATACTAGTGTTGACCTTTGTTGTATCTATACATTTTCCTTTAATAAATTATGTCTATGAATTATTTTCTTTAGGATGTTCAATAAATATCAAACCTTGGTGACAAACATTATCAATTGCTAGAATAGGAGTAGTGATGCCTTGAGCATGCCTTCCAAACCCTTAACCTTGATAATCAAACTATTGTAGATATTTTTGACCGAACCCAAACTAATTTAAAAGGTGAGCCTCAGTTTAGAGAGGTAGGTTTTCATCTTTTTCATACTTTACCTATGCTTTTTTTATTATTCCTTGCTTTGAGTTTTATATTTGATCCTTTTATTGTTTTGAGTTATGTTTTGGTAACCACTTTTGTATTGCTTCTAAATTTGACCCTTTGTGAATGTGTTTTGTGTCACTATAGATTGCTTGACTAATTTACCTTGTATAGGTCCTCATGATAAATTATCTATTGTATATGTTGTTTCAATTCCAAACATGAATATGTGTGATTCCCATGCATTCTATGATATACACAATAATATCTAGATTTTCTCACTGCATGTAGAGGAGGTAGTTTGATCAACTTAGATTTAATCATTTCCCTTATTACCTCAATTGAACTCTTATTTGACATTTTAATGTTTTTTGAATCACTAGTACGAGAGTTACTTTATTGTGATTTCTTGTTTTGATATGTAACATTGCTTGTAACCAATTGACTAGATGAAGATGCATATACCTAATTGGCACTAGGGTGCCCTTGAGGCTTTTATATTATAATCTAATTTTCTAATGTTATGATCTTTTCATGTAATAGCTAATTCTATGTTTGTAAATATGAAATTAACTTTCTCATACTAGTGATTTAATCCCTTAGAGTCTCATAAGTGCAAACCCTAGTTACTTTCGATTGAACATGTAAGCACATATGTTGAAGATGGTTTGAAGAAGCTATAGGCTGACTATATGCATTAAGAATAATAGTATAGGATGCCTCACCTTTTGGATGGGTGATAGTATGGACCTGATTAGAGGGAAAGTATCTATTACCCTCTTGGGGGAGAGGAGGAGAAGAAAGATACTCAAAATTAACCAAAGAGTTAGATACATTTAGGTAGAAACTATGTATATGAGATGAAATGCATGTAACTTGTATAGAAATATGATTATAAAGAGAATTCCACATTAGAGATAGTAAGCAAGGGATAGAGAGCATGGATTTGTACATTAATGCATAAAAGCTTTTGACTTGTGATATGACATTTCTAATATGTTTAGTAAGATAGACTTGAAAATTATTCCATATGAGAGAGAGAAAGTATGTAATAAAGCCTTCTATTAAATAAACGTAAACATTGCCTTGAAGGAAATGGATCTTAACATGTTTAGTTGTAGTTTTGTTAATATCATCTCATATTATGAAAATTAAGCATTAAAATACCAGAATGAAGCTTTGCATTAACATATGGTAAACTTCATCATTCATATACATGATAGGACCTAGTATGAATTCCTTATTGTTTGCAAGAAATATTTTGAAATGAGTAAGATCCATTTTCTATTTTTAATGTGAATCTGAATTGGATGTAAGGTGATACCTCAAGTAGACAAAGGGACCTAGTATATGCAACTAGGGTTTGAAAGAAAGTGATTTTTTTATAATTACTATGGAATTTTGAAAATTAATGTGAATTTCTGATTTAAATATGTAGGTAAAAAATCAAAAAAATATTGGGAAAATACTAGGACCTAGTATAGGCAACTAGGGTTTGAAAGAAATATTTTTTAGAATTACTATGGAATGTTTAAAAATTAATGTGAATTTTTAATTTAAATATGCAGGAAAAAATAGAAAAATATCAGGACCTAGTATAGGCAACTAGGGTTTGAAAGAAATAATTTTTAAAATTGCTATGAAATTTTGAAAATTAATGTGAATTTTTTATTTAAATATGTAGGTAAAAAATCAAAAAAATATTGAAAAAAAACTGTTTTAAATGGACCTAGTATATGTAACTAGGGTTTGGAAGAAAATGATTTTTTAAAATTACTATGAAATTTTAAAAATTATTATGAATTTTTATTTAAATATGTAGTAAAAAAAATTAGAAAAATACTAGAAAAATCAACAAGGAATTTGCCCTAGGGTTTCTAGGGTTTTTATGCACAAACAAAGTAAGTCAAGTTTACCAAATGATTTAACAGTTTTGCAAATATTAGATTTTTATTCCTAATTCAGTTAAAGGTCTAAGTTGATGAAATCAGTAAAAAATACTACAATAATTTAACTACTAATTAGTATAATTTATTTATATTTCTGATCTTTCTATAAATAGTAATAAATATGGAGAAAAAAGACTTAGTTAAAAATAAGATGAAATGGTTAAGACAGGATCTAGAATTTGCTATGCAGGACTGGGACAATATCATAAATTAGGATCTAGCTTTTGTTTTATGAAAGGACAAGAACACCAAAATAAGACACCCTAGATTCTAACATTATATTCCTTTTATACCACTATTGTCCAAACTTCTTGTAGAGACCTAATTTTTTTGAGTTTTTTTTGTTGCCCTGATGTGAGCCTACCTGTGGAATTTTGACTATTAAAAGTCTACGAAACTCCTTGTAGATTTGGTTTAATATTCAAACCCTAGACTTCATTATGCTTTGATAAACTTTGAGGAAGAAGGGGGGGTTAGTGTGTGTAAGATGCACTGAACATGTATCCACACCTGTTGTGTGGGAACGTTGCCTACATACCAATACTCTGAAGAGGGATCAATCCATATGTAGTTCTCCCATTAAATGTGGTTTGTGCAATAGTGTAATTCTGATGCAAAAAATATTAAACTGGGTGTGTTTGAGGTGGCTAGGGACTGGTTTGAGGATTTGGATATGCTTGTAGTTGTATTGGATAGTTGTATGTAGAGAATAGGTAAATTTGCCTCAATGGTTTTACTTGTATTCTTGCTTGCTTTGCAATATTTGCCAACCTCCTTCTAAATTAACTTTCAGTGGGGTTTTATAGGGATCTATTGGTCATGGGTTGAATGTATTCACATTAGGCAGATAGGATGAAGGATAAGAACCAGAAGGAAATGACCATTGATGATAAAAATTCAATTGGACAGGAACACCAAAATTGGACACCCTAGGGTCCATCACTATAGTCTAAGTTGGGCACTATTGTCCTATAGGTGCAGGATTTGGGGGATAGAATTAGCATGGGAAATGCAGCTTGGTTGAGCTAGAATCAAGTTTTAGACATCTATGGATGATTGGTAATGAGAAAAAGGTGTTTATAAGGGTCATGAGAGCATGCAAGAGGGGCCTATGGGTTAGTTGTCACAAGCCACACTAAAGATACCAATTTTGACATTTTATATGACTACACTTGTAGCTAAACATATTCAGATATAAATATTATTATAAAACTAACATATTATACATGAAACCAAGTTAAGAAATTAATTTTAAACTACAATAGAAAAAACATTTAAACATGCACTTATTGAAAACTCATGGTTCTGCTCAATCTACTTTTGATGCTCAACTAGATCAGTGACAGGTTCAACTACATGAAAATGCATGTGAAATGAGGAAGATACATGAGGAGGTGCCATAGTAATCATTTGAATTAGATTTTTAGATGTCATCTAACAACCTTACATACACAATACATTCATATAAGTTATATTTTCCCAAGTACATGTATTAAAATTATTAAAATAAATCTATTTTAACAATTCAAAATTACAAGTTAATATGTAGCTTTGTGAGTTCCTATGCGGATGACATTGCAGTAGCAATGCCTATGTCTATCTCAGCTCACAGTGATGGAGGATTGTCTACTCCAATCATCAATTTAACAAACAACATTGCTTAATTTTTTAGAAATTGTTGAAGATATATGGCATATTTTTCTCCTTCAATAAACCAAGAGTATTTAATAGTAATGTACTTGAATTTTGAGATCCTTGATAGATAAATTTAAATTAAGTATAAGACTAAATATACATAGAAAAAATTTATATAGAGTATAATATTAACTCAAAATTTTACCTTTATATACATAAATGGTGTCATACTAACACATGCAAATGTAGTATTGGATGGTCCATAAGCTAGCTTCATAAATATAATGCACCTATGGACCATGATGATGAAGGCATCTCTTGTAACATCAAAATTACATATATATTATTCATTTTATGTGTAAATTAATTATTATCTTTTAAATTTCCAAATATAACTTAAATTTAACTTTAAATTTATATAAAAGATACTAGCATGCATGTAGCGGCCTATTTTCCTTAAAGATCAATCATGGTGACTTTGACCTCCAACACCTGTACAAACATCATCAATGAATTTTGATGTATGTAGATGATCTTATGATATCATTATATAATTATTAGATAGAAATATAATATGGTCAAATGGAAAATATTTATCTTGCAAACCAATCTCATGACCTTATATCTCATTGTCTCATCTGAACCAGATAGGTCAATTTGTGAGCAACTTTTTCACTATATTCACTGACCTCCAAAACTTATACCAAAAATTAACATGTCTTAAAAGTCCTTAATATAATATCTATGTACTTGTTTTCATCATATTATCATGAAAACACATTCATAATCATCTTATCGCTAGTTCCTGGGTTTTTCACTATTTACACCATTAGGCCTATTAGTAACTGGCTAACTTGGATCACTAGTTTAGCACACTTGAAGGATAGAACCTATCCAAATACCTTCATGGAAATTAAACATGGGTCTCAAGCTTCATTCTCCATACATTTTCATACTTTGACTTGGTCAACTCTGACTACTACAACAAATCTTTGAGAAATTAGCACTTTTTTGTATGGTCTACTCACACATCTGATAACTCAATCACACCTGGAGGTGCCTAGAATATCTGAATATAAACTCAAATATCTTACCTAATCATAACAATCCATTTTTGGCACTTTTGATCAACATCTTCAACATCAGGTCCTTATTAGGGTTCTAAGAGGGTTTAAACCTATTTCCATTCTTAACAATCATTTATAAATTATAACCCCTCAATCCAAAAAAAATACCTATAATTTTTTACTAGGACCCTTCCCCATATACCATGAATATCTTAGGTTCCCATGAAAATTTTTGATTATCTAATGAGCACAATAAAATCCTTCTTAGGTTGAGAAATCTTCATTTTAAGCACTCGAGAGACCTCCAAATAAATTTTCATGCCTTTTCCTTCATAATATCACCTTAAACTTAATGAAAATACTTGAAAAAACATAATTCACCTTTGAAAAATGCTTACATAAGATCAAACACTCTAAAATCTGATCATGACCTCTCATTATGCCACATTCTCTCTCTTTGCTTCTAGACCTTGACCTATAAACTACATTAGGCCTTAAAAATGACTTTCATGCCTCTTTTCATGCACTCTCCACCACTCTTACATACTAAAGTAACCTCATAAAACCTCTCATGCCTTTTTTCATCCATCTTACCAAGTCACCATACTCATACATTCTCACAAGGATTTTACATGACTAGTGCCATGACTAGGATTTTTAAGCACTTGAAACTTGACAACTAACCTTGAAATACTTATGAAAGTATCTATAATTTACTCACATGATCACATGATTCCAAATAACTTATCACAATATTTTGATTACTTACTTCACTAAACTTCACTATGCACACCTTTTCACAGGGTCTAGACTAGGCTTCTTAAGACAACTTGTACTCAAGAATTAGTATTCAAACATGATTTACTCAATGATATCAAAAAATAACACTCTTTAGATAACACTCTCACATCACTAAAATAATTTCTTTTTGATCAACATTCTCTCATGACCTCATGTAGACCTAGAGCCTCATAACCATGCTTCAATGCTCACTTGGCCATCATACCTCTTTGTGACAACATTGACAACTTTAATTTGACTTGAACCTTGACATAAAAAAATATAAGATACATTAATTTCCTTCAAATTCTCTATTGCCTTCAAATTCTCTCTTGCCTTTAAATTATCTCTTGCCTTAAAATGCATCTTATCCCATGGCTTCCTTGTCACATTAAGCACACAAGCTTATACCTCAAATACTACTCACCATGCATCTTCACCAGATGCACCTTGGCATTAATGACATCAACCTTAACATCAATGAAATGAACCTTGAAATCAATGAAAACACTTCTTTACAACACACACACACACACACACACACACACACACACACACAACCATCAATAAATGACCACTATTACATTTATTTTGATAATTAATGTATTTAAAATCTTGTTAATTGTAAAATTATAAATATGAGTTTATTTTATAATATGAATAATAAGTTAGATTATGTAAGTGATAATGACCCCCATTTCCATGATTATTCAACATATTATAGACATCACCATATATATGATGCCAAGTTGATAGTATCATACATTTATTTTATTGACATTTTATCATGTCAAATACCAAATTTACATCAAATATCAATAATATATTATAATTAATTATATATGATTTGATATAGATCAATTGGTGAAGCTCTATAGTTAGAACAAATAGGTTGTGGGTTTGATTCATGATGTTATATTATATCATAAAGATCTAATTTTTGTTTTCGTCACAATGGTGTATTAAGTCGTAAGAATATATAGAGTATATTTTTCAATAATTATTATATATTTAACCTTTGGTAGATACGGAAGGAGAATACGAATTTATTCCATTAATAAATGGTGAAGAGAGGAATGCTACTCATATATGCCCCTATAATAACTTTTTCAAGCACTAATGTTTTAAGAAAAGAATAAAAGACAATCATCATAGATTTAACCTTTGGTAGAAGTGAAAGATGAAATGAATGTATTCCATTAATAAATTTTTAAGAGTGGAATGTTATTCCTCTATACCCCTACCCAATAATGATAAATTCTTGAAGAACATATATGAGGCCCTTGAAGGGATCAATTATGTTGATATGTCTCTCAACACCCTATTATATTAATTTTAACTCATGGAATATTTGAAGTCTGATAGACCCAGATCATAAGTACGTGGGGAATTATTTCAAAAATAAAGTTTTCAAATATGAACATTCTATGTCAGAAGGAAATTAAGGTGTTAGGTTTCCTTCTCTGTGATGTCAAAAAATGAATACAGCGTTATAGTTTATTGCTGACAAGAAATCATGATATGGGTCATGGTGACCTTATGATATTTATTTCTCCAAAATGATGTCCACATTTTGTGTATTCTTTACATCATCCTTCACATCATGTCATTTAGGCTCTTTTCAATATTGAGAACTACTATTTTTCATTATTAATGTTTATGCCTCAAATTATGTGCATGAAAGGATAGATTTGTGGTGAAGGATTATCAATTCACTACATCATGCCCACTAGACAATATGTGGTGACTTAAATATGGTGGAGAATCTTAATGAAAATATTAGAATTCTAAAAATGATATGGACTACCTGTAAAGAGGCATGGAATTTCATGCAGAAGAAATTGGGTTTTTAAAACCCCAACACCAATCATCATCTGACATGTGATGTTTGGTACACTTGGACCAACCTTTGAATTATATATGATCACATGTTAAAAATATTTGATTATACTATGATCTCCACTCATTCATACTTCTCATTCAACAATACCATTTCCCTATCATTAAAAGCTTTGTTTATTTTATCCTTTTTGATAATTTTCCTATCAACTTTTGCATTCTTTGGTATTTCAAATATACTAAAATATAATAACTCATTTTTTTATAAATATGGCCATTTTGGACCATGATCCAACCATGGAAAATGTTAAGTGGGTTTGGATCCTCATCCCCAATCCTACTCAAAAACAAAGCTAGATTTAATGGTGGGTTGATGTGCTCAATTAAATGACTATATTTTTTTGGATATATGGCTACCAAGTGGCCAATATTCAATGATGCTCTTACTTTGATGCCATATCATAGTTGAGCTATGTGGTTTAAACTCTCATGAAATAAATCTAGACTTAATTATGTAATTATAGGTGGATAGTTTGAGGGAAAATACACAAATTATAGATAAGTACAATGCTTGAAGAGCTAAAATTTGAGCACATCTAAACTAGCTTAATGTGGTGAATAGAGTTTTCATAGATCTTTTTCAAATACTTAAAGACAAAAATCACTCCTAGAAAATCAAATCCATCCAATATAATTTATGGGCCAATAGAATTTTCGGGTGCCTTCTAAGTAATCAATTTGAAACCATGAAATATTACTCAAAGATTTGATTTGGGATAACCCCTCCACTAGAAAAGGTTTCAATAGAGTGGAAAGGGAAGATTAGTGTCTTCTCTATGAGGTGGGTTATATAGGATTGATAGATGTCTCTCATCAAGGTTTGTCACTATATTTCAAATGCATTTTTTCTCCATTTAAGGAAAATAACCCTAGAAGGTGATCATTAATAATAATATTTCTCAAGGCACCCCTACTTACTCTCATTTCCCCTGTGAATGTTGTGGAGTCTTTTGAAATAAAAAGTATCTAAAAATCATGGGAAAAAGACAAACCTTGGTTAATATGGAACAAATTTGGGTTTAGACATATCCTCTATATCAATCAACACTCCCTATAGTGGTCGCCTGTCATTAAGTTTCATGTATTTCCTCTTACAGAAGTACCTTGGATTCACTCCCTCAAAGTATTTTAAAGGGGAATTTATATTGTGGAAGACTTGTTTTTAAAAAACACTCACTTTTGGATCCCATGGGAAGAATTCAAAGATAAATAAAAAATTTACTCTACAGATAGATAATATTATAGAGATATTGTGGAAGATGTTACATTGAAACTACTTAATAAAACCATAGTCAAATTCTCATACCCTTGTTGGAAATATTAGAAATTTTATGTTGGCATACATTTCTATAATTACCCCACTCAATAATGTTATTAATTTATTTCACCACATCTACATATGATTGACAAGATTAATCACCATTAGAATATTCAATCCTCCCTCATAGTTTGGGGGAAACACTTTTAGACTATTTTGTATGCATGCATTAAACATAATCTAGTTCATTTTTCCTGGTGTTTAATTCATTAATGGATTCCTATAGGAATAAGGATAATTTAATTAGGGATTGTGTAGCTCCAATGAACATTGTGTTGGCACCTGAATACTATCATGCACCCTTTTTGGTTTTTCCCTAAGGCCCAAATCACCTAGATATAGATACATTATTTTTTAAGCCTTTTCACCTAGATCCCTTTAATTGGGTTCACACTCTTGGGTGACAACTCAAAAATTCCCTCTAAATTCACCCAAATATGGAATGATTTCATAGTGGAAATTATATTTTGGATATGGAAAGAAAGGAATTCATATTTATTCTCCATTATTTTTGTTGACATTCACTTTATATATATATATATATATATATATATATATATATATATATATATATATATATATATATAGATTATTTTTATCCTTAATTTGAATCTAAAGATACAAGTGAAAAATAAAAATGTGGATATGGAGTTGGGTCATCTATACTATTTACTTCACCACTAGGGTGATGGCCCTTGCAATGTTGCTTGCATTCCCATATCTTTGCCTTACAATACACCACCAAGAGGTGGTAGTGGGCTTCCTTAGGGAGGCCCTCATCAAATCCAATATCAAGGTTATTCTCATATCCATACTACTATTTATACACAACAACACCATTATCATCCCCCAAACCAACATGGATTTTAGGGCTCTTCACCTTCTCATCCTCTACAAGCTCAAGCATGGGGAACTTTACCACCTTTGCACCAATGTTGACGGAGTTACCTACATTGGAATTTTTAGGGTGGTTGGCAACTATCTCCATATAAAATATTTTTAAGGCTCAAGTTATCTCTTTATCCACACCACTTTGACCAGGATAATGATTGCAAGGATAAGGTGACCATCACGCCTCCAATTCAAGATGGGACACTATTCTTCAAGGGAAAGATATTCTAGACTCTACATGGGCTGATCCTCTATATCCTAATCCCTCCTTGTTTGATATAATTTTTTTTGTTTATTAAATACTCTCTTTTTGATTTATTAGAGATTTTTTAGGCTTAGCCTAGTTTTTGTCCATGTTTCTTGGCTTTGGCCTCACTTGTGTTTCCTACGCTTGGCCTAGAGTCTCATAGTGGCATACTTTATTATTGTGGATGTTTTGTGAATGGTCTTGTAAATGTTGATATATCTATATTAATAATATACCCTCTATTTCATAAATTTGGTAGTATGAGTTTCATTTTAGTACTCATGACACGTTACCAATTTTTTACCATAACCACCCATGTTATTAATTTTCACTTCATCCCCAAAAATATGACCCATAATTCTTCTAATTCTTTAAAATTATTTATGATTATACATTTAACTTTAAACTTTAAAAAAATAAGTAAATAATAATTAATTATATAATTTATGGGAGATTAAAATGATTTTTGAGAAAACCCAAAATGGTGGTGTTATGTTCATACATCATATATGGTATCCAAATTATATGCATTTCTTATGAAGGAATGTCATGAATCTACCAAGGATATTTTAGAAAGTGTACCACCATCCCAAGTAGAAAATTATCCATCATATAGATCATAGATAATCTGTTAAACATACACATAATTTATGTATTTTTTTGAACCCCGACACCATTCAAATACATCATATATGGTACCCACATAAGTCAATTTTTTAATGAATGAAGGTAAATTTTTTAATAAAGAATCAAAGTATAATTAATTGAAATGATGTATTTTTGTATTTATTTTATTTTATGTAAAATTTTGAAACATGGAAACCACTAATTATTGGAATCACATTCTTGTTGGTCTATGATATTTATTTTCCTACCATTTAGCTTGCTTAGCAGTGTTTGTACATTTTGGAAGTTTATCCCACATGTATTGGGATGTTTGTTCCTTGACTTTCTTCTACCTGTTTAGGTGAATTTAGTCCCCCATGCATGGTATGGATGGAATTATCCTAAATTTCACCAATATGCACATCCCTTGGTAAGGTTTATTGATATGGAATATTTGGAGTCTTCTACATTGTATTGAGCTACTTAACTAGGAGTTGTGTAAGTTGTGAGTTGTGACAACATTGAGAGTTATGAGAGATATGAGCTTAATGAGCTATAATTTTTTACCTTTTTTATACAATCCATCTCCATTTATGAATACATCAATTACAAATTCTACTCATTTCTTGATTTCTAGATTCAATAAATTTATGTGTTTGATCTTATCATCGGTCTTGGACATCAATTCTTGGGGGAATATCACATAGTATCATAGCTCTGGGTGATTGTAACAAACATAAATTTTACGTCATGTTTAATATTTTAAATCATGAGTTTATTGTTATGTTGTATTCTCCATCAACTGCTAAGAGCTACTCTATGGATCAATGTGTCCATCTATAGTTTTCTCCTCTTTACATGTGTTGATATTGGGGAAATCAAGTTTTATCTTTTAGTTTTGAATTATATTTTTTTAACAATCATCTTGGACAAATAAAATTTATTGATAGCTTCTCCATCCACCACTCAGATAGTTTTATCCCCCCAAGTCTGTAATCAAGGTTTCCTATAAGTTTTTTGCAAATCTATTTTTTTTATAAATACACCAGTTCTTTCTCAAATTACTCTAAAACTGTAAACAATCATTGAAAATAATTTACGGGTTTTGTGAACCTCACTTAAATATTTATAGATAATTTTGAAATTTTAAATTTCATTGAAAATTTTAAACATTATTGTGTTTTTAATGATTTTACTATTCACAAAAATGGGTTTAGAAAACCACCTTCTTTGGTAAATCATGGGTTTTCCATATAATTTATGGTTTTTAGATAATGCATGTGGTTTTGTAAAATTATTGGATTTAACTTTATTAAATTGGAGACATAATCATGGTGGTGCATGGGATTTTTTATTATTTTTTATTAAAAATAATATATTGTAATGTTGAGATATATGAGAGATGTTTGTTGTTGCTTTGTAATATTACTCTAAAATAATCAGTCAAATATTAGAGAGTGAGACACAGTTTTACATGAGGCCAAACCCCTTTGTATACTAAAAAACTTTATATTCTTACTATTTCTACATTCTACATCTTGATCACTTACTCTTCTTAGAGGTCATCATCTACATAATGGAGGTGGGCTATGTCAAGGTTATGGGACTCATTATTGACCAAAGTTAGTTTTCTATTTTCTCTTCCTTTTTTTTTTTTTTTTTTTTGGGGGGGGGGGGGGGGGGGGGGGGGGGGGGGGACGTGGGGGCGGTGGGGGTAAGAGGATGGGTGTGGGTGGGAGAGTTTTTCCTAAGGGTTTTATTTTTTTCTCTAATTTAGAAGAGTTTCTATGTACTTGGGTATCTCATCAGGCCTCTTTGCAAGGACCCAATTCTTTTGTCTACCTAATCTATGCTTAAAGGAGGGTGTTGGTGTAGAATATTTTTTTCCTACCATTTAGTTTGCTTAGTTGTGTTTATAGATTTGGGAATTTTATCCCACATGTATTATGATGTTGGATTATTTCCTTAAACCTATTTAATGGAATTTAGTCCCACATCTATGGTATGGTTGGGATTCTCCTAATTTCCACCTACATGTACATCCGTTTATATGCTTTAATGATATGGAATATTTGGAGTCTTTATTGATCTATTTAGCTAGGAGTTATGTAAGTTATGAGTGGTGACAACTTTGAGAGTTTTGAGAGCTACAAGATTAGTGAGTTGTAAGATTTGAGCCTTTGTTATGTATTCCATCTCCATTTTTGAAAACATCAATTATAGATTATACTCATTTATTAATTTCTAGCTTCAATAGATTCATGTGTTCAATCTTCTTATCATTAGTCTTGGACATCCATTCTTGGGTGAATCTTGCAATCCTATTATTTGGTCAAGTCACATTGAATTTAGGAATGGGGATCCTGATATTTTTGTGAATGGGACCTTTCTTATTACCACTAATTTTTTATGTTCCAATTACTTCTATGTAGGCTCCCTAGTCAACTTTGGGCACTTATTATATTTTCTTTTCTCTGTGTTTTTAACAGTTTACTTGTATATAATAGACTTTTCAATCAGTATGACCTTTTATTCTATTGAAGATCCTTAATTTCAAGGTGTTTATGCATCATAGTTTCCATTTTAATGATTTATTATTCTTTATTTATCATAATTATATTGTGTTCACTTTATTTTAGTTATTATTGAGTATATGTCCACCACAACATCAACTATGTGACTGGTTTCTACCTCATTGATAATTCACACCTATAATTTAAATTATGATCAAAGAGTCCATCTATAATTATGTGGCCTTTATTCCCTTATCACATATATACCTTAGTGTCCATGAATCATCACTTTATTACCTATGATGTCTGAAAAATAATAGTCCAAACTAAACATAAAACCTCCATTGTATTAATTCCACCATGGCATAAGGTGCCAAGTGTCCATATGGATAATACGCCACCTAAACATATGCACATAAGTTGTGTTTCATTACTAATCCCACTTCTAGGGTCATTGTTCATTAATACTATTTATCTATTAGAACTCTCACTATAACCATGTCAAGATAGATCCCACCCCAATGGACAACATGCAAAACCTTAAAAAATAATTTCATCATGGGTGTATAAATAATCTTTGAGCCTATTTAGAAACCCATGATCCTTTTACAAAAACCAAAATAATCATAGTGCCTATATGGTACTAATAGATATACATACAAGTATAATAATCAAGTGCTTATTATTATGTAACTATAATGATATATCTCTTTTCCTATAATATAGTATGAAATAATAAAATGGTAAATGAAAAAAATAATGATCCAAATCATATTAAAATTAATGATATTGATGTTGATTAATAATTAACTATGGACCTAAGCCAGGATGATGTTAGGTAGGGCATTACATGTTTTATTAAACACATGAAGTACCCCACTCCAAAGCGTAGTTATAAGACTCATCAATTCTTTCACAAAATTATAGGTATAACTCTTGTGTGACCCCAAAAAAGTTCAAATGAATGGACATTCCAAGGCTAATCTTTTCAAGACAAAATCCTTATCTATGCCAAAACATTAAAACAAAGCTTACAATTTAATCAAAAATAGTGAATTTTTCTCATTTCACTCAAAAGGCCAACACATAAGCACATTAATGGTTAAGGATTAACACATCATATTTTTAATAGATATTTGAACAAATTTGAAGCAAAATTGTTGTGGGATGAAAAAATAGTTTCTAATTAAATTTATTGTATTTCTTGATTTATTTTAGCTTGTTGAATTATGGTTCTAACTCTAATCCTAGTGTAAATCAATGCTACATATATGTCTTGATCAGTTTGAGTATAGATCCCATTATTTTAAGTTTACAGACTAGATTCATAATAGTATACCCACCCATATCAATAAAAAAAAGATTTCAATAAAAAAAAACAATGGGCTACTAGTAAAGGTTCATCTCCTAGGCCATACCAATGCAAAACAAAACCATGCTAACAACCTCATAGATTATTTTATGAAATTTCAACCATCCATATCAATATAAAATGTCCATTTCCATATAAACAGAAATGGGATACTAGTAAATGATCATCTCATAGTTTTCTATACATAGATATAAAGCCCTTTTCTCCAAATTGCATACAATATACTCTTGACATTATATGGACATATCCTAATATAAAAATTATAGAATATCCTAATATAATTAATAAGAAATAAATACACATTGACTTTTAAATAGTACAATTTTACAACTAAAAAATGCATGTAGACCATTTCTAGGTGTCTACAATTAAAAACATGTCAAATTATATATTAATAAATAATTATTAGAATGGAGCACATGGCCAAAGAGATTTATATTAGATGTCAAAATTAATAAATAATTTATGGAATGGCCAAAGAGGTTCTCCTTGTAATGGAGTTGATTTATTTTTAATTCTAAGATATTCTTCTTCTTCTTCTTATCCATTGGCTTTATTTTTCTTAGCTAACCTTCCTATCTCTCTTTTTGTTTTGGTTTCTTCTAGTAATCTTTAAAGTGGAATTGGTACTGGTGTTATAAAATACACTCTTATTCTACTTTTTTTGATGACATGTATGGTAGGAGGTACCTCTAATTCCAACCATGTCTCAATGTTGAATATTTTTAGACTAATCTCGATAAATGGTCTCTTTCATGTTGCATACAACTAACAACACTTATTATATTATTTTTCTCCTTCTTAATTTGGATATTTTCTTCTTAAATTCATTTTTTTATTACAAGAGGTTTGTATGTTTATAAATAAGGACTTTGATGATTTTCCTAATCTATGTTCTATTAAAAAAAAATTAAAAAATCTAAACCATCTAGAAATTATGAAGCATCACAATGACTAAAACAATATGGTTTGGGCTTCCCATGTTTACCCTTTAAATTTAATCCTAACTCAAATTTTAAAGAATCCTAATTTTGTAAACCAATCCCCGATAACAATGCCAAATACATAGTGAATATATTTAATCTATCAATCCAAGGACATATGTTTTGATTATGAGTCTACATTGTGTATGTAAGAGTATGGATATTGATTACTTAATTGATTAAATTATAATCTACTATTGTGCATATGTAATGGAAAATAGAGATTTAATGAATTCTTAACTAGAGAAAAAAATCTATAATGAAATTAATGGAATGTAAAACACACATTAATAAGTGTTGAAATTAGTCTCAAAAGTTTCCCACATACATAAATACTTTAAAAAATTAATTTTTTTTTTAATAAAAAGGGGGTAAAAACTTTATTAAAACTTAAAATAGCTAATTACAAAACCAACAACACGAACCAAAGACCAAAAAATCAATAACAATAGCCTCACGCCTCAACTCCACTAACATCTTCGACCAGAATGGACTCCAAGATCTGACATAAATCACATGATAGCTGCTCCCACTCATCCACCTTACAGTCATCTCCACCATCTGACGCCCATTTGGCCAAGTAATCTGCCACCCTATTCCACTCCCTTGGAATATGGGCATAAGATACAGAATCCATTAAGGAACTGACCTGCAATATCTGTTGCACTATCATGGCCAGTTGCCAACTCACCTCTAAAATTTTCCTCTCCATGAGCAAATTAATTAGGACTTGAGAGTCCACTTCATAGATCACCATCCTCCACCCTAAAGCATAAGCATGTTTTATGGCATAGAGGATAGCCAAACCTTCCATCCTATTAACAGTCTGAACTCCCTGATATGTCGAGAAAATAAAAATCACTGATCCAGAAGAATCCCTAGCAATCCCACCAATCCCAGCCAACCCTAGATTACCCCTAGAAGATCCATCCGTATTAATTTTCAAAAGACCAGTGGGCGAGGGCAGCCATTTCCCCAACCGTTGAACTTTCTACTTCCCTCGTATACTTCTCCTGACACACGCTAAAACTGGAGATAAGCCCCGTATGCCAAACCTATCCACCATCTCAGCGTCCCCCCTCTTCAATGACAAAGTAACTTCACTCTTTGCTTTAATAGATTCCTAGATCATTCCTTTAATTCTATCTAGACCTGCTGAATCTCCATTTTTTCATCTTGGAAAATCCTATGGTTCCTTTCCAACCATACTTGCCACAACAGGAAAATAGGGCCCACATACCACACATCCTACAAGAAGGGGGTCAAAGAGGGTGGATGGCCCATTCTAGACCAAAAATTTGCCAGGGACACCGCATGAATGCATTGGCTTCTCCACACGTCCCACCATAAATGCCATAAATGCAAAGTGAAAGAGCAGTGAAAGAAAAGGTGAGAGGAATCCTCCTCCTCACTATTGCAAAGAACACACCTCGAAGGACCAGCAAAGCCCCTCTTCTGAATATTATCCCAAGTTAAACATCTATTCTAGACTAAAGTCCAGATAAAGTAGTTACACTTTGGCCAAGAGAATTTGTTCCAGACTTTTTTCCACCACTAAACTTCCTCCCTACCCTCATACTGCTGAGAAATCAACTCCTAATAACCATAAGACATAGTATACTTCCCCTTCAGATTTGGGGACCAAGCTAACACATCAATGTCCATAAGTGTGTTACAACTACGACAGGACAAAATATACTGCAATTCTACGCACTCTGCCTCCATACCAAGAATCGGTAAAAAATTTAAAATTAAGAAATTAAATAAAATCACATTTAATTGAAAAAGGAAATAAAATCATCAACCCATGAGCTACTCGAAATGAATTTTGGAAATGTGAATAATGTTGAAAACCAAAACAAACTAGTTTAATGGATGTAAATTCTTGATAAACACTCTTTGTGTGCAGGCCCTTCTTAGTTGTATAGATGAATGAATTCCCTCCTCTAGAAAAGATGAATTTTTCCAAATTAAATTGATATTACAATTAAATTATTAAATATAAATAAAGGACTTGCCATACAGTAGTTTTGATTATTTTGAGATGTGTGATTAACTTACGAACTTCTAATTTATACTTCTTTACTTCACTAATTAATTATAAATCTCATCTTTCTATTAAAATTGTGATAATATAAACACTTGTTACTACTATATAAATAGGTTACTACAACATCAATCTATAACTAAATCTTGAAAGTGAAAAATACAAACAAAAAGACTATGAATAAATAGAATGGTAAAAAAATGTGCCTAAATTGTTAGAGAGGCTATCATGCATATTCAGTCTAATAGAAATGAAGAATATGAAAATATAACATAAAATTAAATTCCAACTATAAAATTTTCTTAACTTACTCTTTTATCTGCAACAACTAAACAAGAACTTCTTTTGGCATGGTTCTAGCATAACCAACAACAATGTTAAAGAGTAATGTGTAACAAGAATATGAGTAACTATAATAGTGGTTATAGGAAACCATAATAAATGACTATGAATTAAACAAAAATCAATCAATTTATCATAGTGGCTATATGCAATGCTACTTATTCAAAATAGATGTGATAAAACCTTGTAAACAATTAAAGCAATAAATAAATCTTGCATTCTCATCTTGAACCATTAACATGCCAATATAACAAAATAAATAACCATAATATTTTATCTATAAACCACAGTTTGTATAACCAAAAAAATAAATATATGATATAAATGTAGTTTATATTATAATGAATTAAAATAGAGAGGAGAGTTTAAGATTAATAGTTAGTAGGATGAGTTCTATTTTCAGTCCTCATCATAAAATACCACTTTTTTACAAGAACTAACCATGTTCGTAATCTTAACTTGATCAACACAAACTATGACTCATAATTCTTCCATTTATAACAAGTTATTTATGATTAGACATTTAAATTAAAGATCAATAAAATAAGGAAAGGATAATTAATTTTATAAATTCTAAGAAATTATAATGATTTCTAGGAAAACCTAGAGTAGTGTGGTATATGGATACATTATATATGGTACCCAAAAGACATTAATTTATTATCAAGGGATGTCATGAATCTACCAAGGATATTGTAGAAAGTGTGCCACCACCCTGAAGGAGAACAATGTGAATGCAATGTTTTATTGAATAGCAAGAGGTAGTATATATACAATAGAATCAGTTCATAATTGTAACTACATAATAGGTATAGAACCATATCACCTAACTATTATGCCACCTAAGCACCTAACCAATGCTATAGCAGACTGCCAAACTATTAAGCTAACTAAATTAAATAATGTAATATCTAAATAATGCTAATAATCCCCCTTTATTATATTGCTTTTACAAACATCATATTTCTTGATAGTGGTCCCCCTTTTATTTCAAACACTGTAAAAAAAATTACACTCTCCATGTAGCCTACTCACTTTCTAAGGTGGCATGCCATATTTGTGGCTTCATGATCTTGGTGGCAGCTTGGTTTTTCCTTGCAAGATTACCACAAACTTGGTAAGTGACAAGAGTGAATCTCTTTGCTAACACTTTCAGTGGTTTCTACGATTACCACAAACCCATATGGCTATTTGTTGTAGGTTGACTATGAACCTAGAGGTGACAGGAGGTCTCGACTATTTTATACACTTCAGTGGTTTCTTAGATTTCCACAAACCCTTTTCCATGAACTAAGTATTATTTTAGTGCTTTTTCTCCCCACAATGTTCTTCATCAAGAGGTGCCAAACTAGAAAATAATGCTTAGTATTTTTATTGAAAAACACACTTCACAATAAAACATAAAACAAACACACCAAAAATTATCACCATAGAAATAATGTGACCCCATCGTAGGCGACTCATGAGAGGATGCCAATTATCTTCCAACCTCCATGTATCCTCCAACTTCTAGTAGATGAAGTTGATTACTCATCAAATGTGTTGGTGAAGCTCAACTACATATTGCTTTGACTAAAATGGGGTCCTACCCTCAAGACTAACATAATCAAGATTAGGACATCGCATACAAGTGATAGTGCATCCTTTACAAAAAAAGATTTAACTTTGAAAACTATCGGATATACATAAATTTTACAGATGAAAAAGTAATTAACTATTACTTTTTATCATAACTATATGGTAAAAGTTACATGTTATAAAATCTAATATTCACTTATGATAATAAATCCCCAAAAATTGACACTTCTGAGAAATGACATGAAAAACTAAAATACCTATATAACTATAAAGTTTATGATGAACCATAAAAAAACAAATTGACTTAAATGATTTGATGCTTATTCAACTTTAACTCTTTAATGAGATAAAATAAAATACACAACTTAAAACAAAACCTAAAAATATGACCAATGAGAGGTAATTGGATGAATAAAGCAGAAAAGTTGATGAGCCCACATGTATGTGAAAGACAATAAAGTTGACACACCAAGTCGATCACAGGAAGATGGTTGGTGGAAAAATGAAGTGAGTCTATGGAGTCACATCTTGTAACTTTGACATGTGGAAAAGATCTAGAAGACCACAGTGAGCGATGAAGCCAAGGCAGAAGCTGAATGGAAAAAAAATGGTAATGAATTGGGAGATAATGGATAATACAAATAACATGAATGATGAGGGATCCATAATGGCAAATCAGATGGAGACTATAGATATGCTCGACATAGCCAATAACCTGAGTTGAATGGACAAATTATGATAGAACCAAAAAATTGAATCCATGTGGAGAAGCATAATAGATTTATAGTATGAAGGACAACAAATAAGATTACAGGCACCTTGAACATCCTAGATTCCCATTGTATGTTAAGATACATATAAGATTTATGAAATAATATATTTGGTAATATAGACCATTGTATGTTAATATACAGACTATAGCGAAGTGAAGGCAACCTTGAACAGAGGTATTGGTATGAATTTCCAACAGTTAGAGAAGATGTTAATGATTTATATAGGCATTAATAAACCCTCAAATAATTTTGGAATAGCTTTTTGGAATGAAATACAAACAAGAGTCCCTTGTTAGGTAGTGTAAACCTATCTCTAAGTATACATTTGATACAAAAATTAAAGACATCGAGCATTCATAAGCTCAAAATTAAATCTCCTACTTTAGAAAGTTTCATGGGAGGTATGTCGATAGTGTAAAATAATCACAATGGTGTAAAATCCATTATATAATTCACAATCATGAAGTAATCCCTCTAAGGCCACTCAAGCAGCATGTAACCCTACAGTTAGGGTTTCCACAATCATATGGAGTTTTAAAAAGATTGAACCAATAGAGTCCTTTAAAAAAATTTGAAAGGAATTTTTTGAATATCCTTAAAAGGATTTTAGTGTTTTCCTTGTTTTGTACTTCTATGTACAGTCTAGAAGTGTTTGAGTGCAAGCAGGGTATGATTTACATAATTGTTTTGAAAGAGTGTGTGGAGTGAATTAGAAACCCAATAGGATTTATTAAGCATGGAATGAACTATATAGAGATATAGAAAACTTGAAGCTAATTTTTTAATGCAAGTATAGATAAGACATTGACAGTCTAAGGAAAATTTGTAAAATATTGAATTTGCAAGAAGATAACCATTGTGATTATGACTAAAGGATGAAAAGTAACATATAAAGATAGAGTTTTGAGGGAATACTTAAAGGATTTGTGTAATCTTAGGTTGAATACAAACTGACAAAGTCAAGTGTCAAGAGCTAACCTAAAGCAAACTAGAATTAGAGCCAAATCATATTTTGACAGAGGTGACTGGTATTAATAAACATTTTTCTTATTTTCATACATGAATGACAAGTTGTTTATTGATCTCTACATCATGTGGTATTAGAGTGAGAATATTTTTTGACTAGGTATGTTTTTTTGGTTACTTGTAAATATAGTTCTAGTTGAGTAGATGTTAAATATTATTTGCATGTTATTGTAAGAATGCTAATGGAGATTTCAATAATGTTAATTAAGAGGTTTTAGGTATGAGAGGAGAGGCAAAAATATAATTGTAAGAGAAGATAGGTGACATATCCCTTAGCCAAGAAGGCTTAGATAAAAGAGAGCCAGTGAGGGATCCAAGGAGAAAGAAGCTCATAGGTGATCTTGAGAGAGTCATATAGGTAGGACAAGAGAAAAAAAAGTCCCAAGTGAGGACAAGAGAGAGATTAACTCCAAGAGAGAAAGAGAGAGAGAGTCAAGTGAGAGACCCAAGTGAGGTTATGATGTGACAAGTAAGAGAAGGCTTTTCAAAAAGAATAATATGTCTAGATGAGGCCAAATAATTGATAGGAATCTTAGTTGAGATGAGGAGAGAGAGAGAGAGAGATAAGAGGAAAAAGAGAAAGTTTGAGAAGAGACACCACAAAGAGAAGATGGTGCACGAAGACACCAAGAACATTGAGATGGAGAAAGTGATAATTGAGATGAGGCATCAAATAGAGGAAATGATAACCAAGATAGAGTAGCTGAGAGAGATTGTGAATCCACATCTTGGGTGGGTCATGAGGGAAAAGCCACTTCAATGGCCAATCAAGAAATTGGTGGAGAAGAGAAGAAGACAAAAGATTAATTTGAAAGCAAGGCAACCTAAAATGAGAAATGAAGGGTCAAGGAAGCCTCAAATTATTTTGACTAATGATTATTTTACATGTTTGCATATAGGTGACAAGTTGCATGAAGGATTGAAGCATGTACAACATGTTAAAATGGATGAATAAGTTGATTGGACAGCTACATATGGGGACACAATCTTGTGTTATTCTAAAGAGGGTGATCCATTAGAGGATGATGAAGAAGAAAGAGAAGTTTTAGCAGTACCATGCCTCATGAAAGGCAAAAAAGGGGAATATTTTAGTTAAGAAAGAGTGGAGAAGAGCCCAAAAGAACAAGGTATTCATTTCAATGTCATTTTTGATGAATATGTTGACATAGATGTTGCTGATGGAAATACAAGAAGGTGCAACCACGTATAGAGAAGTGGTTGACACACATGAGGTGGTAGCAATAGAGAATGAAGGTGAAGCATAAGTTAAAGTTATTAAAGAGTTTGCATGGTAGTAGATTGTGGTGTCTTATTTGATAGAAATGGAAGATAAATGTGAAGAGGATGAGTACATAGTAGAGGAAGAGAAGTTATGGCAACAAATAATGAAATAATATGATGATATAAGTCTCATAGGAGACATGGAGAGCATCATAGTAGCTGAGTTAGCATTGGAGGAAATATTGATCCAAAAGGAAGAGGAGTTAGAAAGAAATAGACAAGGAGAACTCTAAGAGAATGAACATTAGGAGGTGATTTTGATTGACATGTTTGCTTCATGTGCAGGTCATTGGAGAAAAGAGAATGAACAATAGTTACCAAAGATTGGGAAGATGTAAAGAAAGAGGAAAATCAAGAAGAAGAACAAGAAATAGAATAAAAAGTGAGGATCCATCATGAGAAATCAATGCAAAGACCTAGGTATCTCAAATAGGCCTTAGGATCTAGGTGGGCATGAGCTTGGAAGGAAGATGCTATAAAGAACCATTAATGCCAAATATTTTATCACTTTCATGGAAAGTTTATTTTCTCATCGGTAGTATGATGCAGGAGCATCACCTACCAATTGTAAATATTGTTCAATGTCACGTTTTGGTGTCTTTAGTAGGTCTTTTAGATATTTCTAGGTCTCTAGGAGTCAATAGGAAGTGTTATAACTTCATCAAAATTAAATTTGAGTGGTAATTAGGCTTTCCCAACAAAAGTCATTCATTTGAATTTTCAATTATTTTGTTCAATGTAAGAGATATTCATTATGTGTTAAGAGGTCTCAACATCTTGATATGTGGTTAGGTTCAAATAAAGGGTTAACCACACCCATGATTAGTTATTTTGTTGAGTAGGAGAGTAGTTGGGCAGTTTTACAACGTACAAGTTAGTTATAGGATTGTTTTTGGAAACCTTTTTGAGTAGATGGTTTTGGTTATTCAAGTCATTCAAGCTAGATAGAGTAGGAGGGGTTGGATTTAGATTAAAAATGGCTATTAACCCCAAAATTAATGAATAAATTTTTTATTCTTAGCAACAAGGTGGTAGACCCTGTGTTGTGGTCTATCAATTTTTGTAAGGATTGTGATTTAAATTATGATGAAATAAGGATTCAATAAGGATAGTTTATTCCTTTTTAAAATGTAAATGGTGAGTTTATTAGTTGCTTTTGAAGGTGATTTAAGCTCTTAGTTTATGAAATTTCAATGTTTTTTAACAATATGTATGTCTATGAACCCTGTGATGACTATTTGGAATGATGAGGAATGTTGAGTAGGTTTACTTGAAGGAAGAATCATATATCAAATTAATGTACATTCATATATACGTGTGGGAAAGATGATTCTCATGTGATCATAAAATTATTATAGTTTATAAATTTGTTTTCTTATATAAAAATGAAGATAGTAATACAGAGTGTATACCCTATTTAAGCAATGGGTTTTGTGATGAGGAAAGTTGTATATGTATTCACTATTGGTATAATGAAAGATTAATATTTTATATTGGTAAGATATTATTTCCATTTTCTTAAGATCCTTAATCTGACTTAGAAAGGCTTAAAATACATATAAGATTCATGAAACAATATACTTGGTAATGTAGACCATTGTATGTTAAGATACAAATTATAGTGAATTGAAGGCAACGTTGAACAAAGGTATCAGTATGAATTTCCAATGGTTGGACAAGGTGTTGATGATTTGTATAGCCATTAATAAATGCTCAAATCATTTTTAAATACCTTTCTACAATGAAATATAACCAAGAGTCCCTTGTCAGGTAGTGTAAACTTATCTCTAAGTATACAGTCGATACAAAAATTAAAGACACCAAGCATTAGTAACCTCAAAGTGAAATATCCTACTTTGGAAAGTTTTGTGGGAGGTAGGCAGACAATGTAAAACAATCATAGTGTCATGAAAGCCATTTTAGAATTCACAATCATGAAGTAATCCCTCTTGGGCCACTCAAGCAGCATGTAACCCTACAATTAGGGTTTCCACATTCATATGGAGTTTTAAAAAGATTAAACTAATAGATTCATTTGAAATTTTTTGGAAGGAATGTTTTGAAGATCATTAAAAGGATTTTAGGGTTTTCCTTATTGTTTTGTACCTCTGTGTATGGTCTAGAAGCATTTGAGTGTAAGCAAGGTATAATTTGGATAATTTTTTTGAAAGAGTGTATGGAGTGAGTTGGAAATCTAATAGGGTTTATTAATCATGGAATGAATTATATAGAGACAGAAAACTTGAAGCTAATTTGTTAGTGCAAGTATAGACAAGACATAGACAGTCTAGGGAAAAGTTATAAAATATTAAATTTGCAAGAAGATAACCATTGTGATTATGACTAAAGGATGAAAAGTATCAAATAAATACAAAGTTTTGAGGTCAGACTTAAAGGATTTGTTTAATCTTAGGTTGAAGATAAATTGACAAAGTCAAGTGTCAAGAGCTAGCCTAAAGCAAACCAAAATTAGAGCCATTTTGTATTCCAATAGAGGTGAGTGGTATTAATAAACATGTTTATTGTTTTAATACATGAATGACAATGATTCAGATCATTATTAGATAATTTATTAATATATTCATATTCTAGTTCACTATCCTTGACTAATTATAACCACTAACTCTGACTTGTTTTGGATTACCCTTGCATCATAGTGTTTCTTCCCCTTCTTTTGCATTATTATTGAAGGTCTAATTCCTTAGTTTCTAATCCTTTGGATTATTTAGTATTTCTTGAAATTAGTAGTCCTGTCACATGACCCAAACCTACATTCCATATTTCATATTATCCATTCTCTTTACAAGTTTGACCTTAAACCTGCACTAGTTGTTCACTAAGCCATCACCTTGGTTCATAAGACCAAATATTTCTTAAGGTGTCAAAAGTTCAATATTTAGTCATGAATGATCTTAAATAATCATATTCAATTTGTTAAAATATTATCTAACCCCTATAACTCACCTTACTTCTCAATTTTGCATGCAACCTTACTTACTCCTACTCATAAAGTTAGTAGCCTTTTCTTAGAATTTCCCATTAACTTGAGAAAATTATTACCTTTATTAAGTATTTAAGGAAATTTTGATTCATCCACTATCATTATTCACCTTCTCATAAAGTTTTATGTCCTGAATTGACCTCTAGCTATCTCTTCCTATGAAAAATAACCATCCTTTAGGCTTATTTAGGCCTATTACACAACCACCCCTGTGAAATCCATACAAGAGTTATTTTTACCAATATAATTTTTTTTATTCCTTTATTGGACCCTAAATCGATCATAAATCCAAAATTTTATCAAAATTTAAGTGTTAAAACTCTTTTTATGGGCTAAACCCTAGTTTAGGGTTTCCAAGCTTACTACATAGGTTGAGACCATATAAAAATCTCTAACTTGCATTGTACTGGGTTTAAAAACCTCATTACACTATAATTAGGTCTATATTTACCCATTTTACCTTCCCATTACTTCATTCAACCTTTTACAAGCATTAAACATGAGAAACATAAAAAAATATAGTAAACTGTGTATGCAAATTTGACTATACAGGTAGGGTAGTTACAATTCTTGTCAAGGCAGCCCAAAGAGGCAAGAGAAGAGATATGTTTCCAAATGAGAAAAAATAAAAAGAAGTTGAGAATATATTTCTCACTGAATAGAACAAGAATATGACAAAGATAAAGAACTTCATGAAGAAGACAAAGTGATGAAGATTGAAGGCATATCACATGTAGAAGATGAAGAGAAAGAGAAGTTCTATTATGCATTGCCATGCATAACAGCTAAAACAAAGGATATGATGTATCAATAAGACACAAAATTCATACAATAAGACATGGATGTCATCCTTGAATAAATCAAGAAAGAAATAGACTTGCAACAGTTTCCATTGGAGGTAAATGAGTGTTTGAATGTTGAATTTGATTCCAAAAATGAAGATCTTTTGTACATAGAAACCGTTGCATTGATGGATGAATGTATAGAAAATCAAGTTAAAGAAGAATCACCTCAAAGAGTGATTTATAATTATGATATGAAGATAAAATAGGTTGATATGACTCTCACAAATGAGGGATTCCAAGGAGAAGATAAAGCACAAGCTGCCCAAACAAGTGAAGAACAAAGCAAGCCAAAGTTTGATGAAGAATATGAAGAGGTTGATGCATTCAAGTTACAAGATGAATTGAGGATGATAGAATTAATTTTTATTCCATAAAATTAGCTACAAATATGTAAGTTAAAATAGGTACAGATCAAGGATAAACTCCAAGGAACACCAAGAAAGGAGCAACAAAGAGAAGTACAAGAAGTTGTACCAATAGGTAAGTTAGTAAGCAAGAAAATGAGGCATGAATAAGCAAACAAGGTGATTTTAATAATGGTTCAAGATAATTCTGAGTTTTTACTTGATAAACATGGATATGGGATACCAAATATAGGTTAAGTCATGATGCACTATGAAGAGGATGAGTGGAACAAGAAATTGCTCTTACATAATGAGCAAGATGATGGACAAAGGCACCAAAAAGAGCAGGAAAGTGAAGTAGAGGAAGCAAGAGAAGTTCAAATGGTATAAATGATAAATTTTGAAATTTATGAAAGTCCAATAGAGCCTCATGACAAATATGAAAGTGTGAACAAGAAACAAGATACTTTAGACAAGCAAGCCACAAGTGAGATTGAGGAGAAAAGAAGCCATGAAGCAAGCATGAGGAAGACAACTGTATACAAGTTAGTTACATTTTCATGTAAATAGGTCAAAAATTATTGGGAATTGGTATAGGTGTAGTAAATACAAAACTATATCATTGGGAATATCTCATGGAAGTAGAGGATGAATGGATACAAAGAATAGACAAGGCCAAGAAGAAGAAGTGCAAGTGTTTTGAAAGAATAATGGAACCAAAATAATGGACCAACAGCAAGAATATTATTAATAACCCTTAAAATATCAATTGTAAATCAATAAATGAAGAAGGTGACTCAAGTTTTCTCCCTCTTGGGGAGTATGATATAGGAGCATCAAGGTAAGAAAACCTCATTTATGTGTTTTAATTTATAAGGGGTAAAATATAGTCAAAAAAATAATGTTCAAGGTTTAAATACATGCTAATAGTTCTAATTAAGGTCCTATATGTCTTAAGAAGCCATGAGATGGCTTAAAATTTGGATTGGAGGTTTTCCCTCTAAAACTAGTAGTTTGAAAATTCAAATCGTCTAAATGAGCCTAAATGGCCAAATGCTTGTGTATGAGTGAATAGATGAGTCTAGTGGGATTAGGAGGTATTGAAAAGGATGAATATAAGTTATATATGTCAAGTCCCTAAATTTTAATTCATGTTTTAGAAAGAACCATCCTTGACCATACATGGGGTAATGAGTAAACAATTAGTTTTGTAACTAACTTGTAAAACCAACGTAGAAGTTGGTGAAAAATGAAAGATGAAACATAAGTATTAGAGTGGTAGGAAAGAGGAGATGAATCTCTAGTTAAATAAAAAAATAGGGAGTAAAGGAGAAATTGTTTAAGAACATTTTAAAGGTTGACAAAACCTTCATGGTCCATTTTTGGACTATATTGTAATGAAAGTTTTTGTAAATGAATCAAGAAAATATTATTGTTTTGTGCATTATAGGTATTTCATGTTCTTTTTTTATATTTTATTGAATATACCTTTGAGATTCTAGGACACAAATATTTGGACAATATTTGCAAGACAGAGTTATGTATGCAGGATGACACATATGTGAAGTGGAGTTTAGTAGTGGTTGAGGTCTTTTTATAAAAGAAGATAGTTTAGATTTGGTCTCTGAGTCATTTCCTGAATCCTATAACCTTGTATGTAGTCTTGATGGCATTTTAGAAATGAAAATTGATGAAAAACAACTCAATATTGATTAACCTATGTGTTTACTAGTGGGGTGGTACAGTTGCCAAGAAATATTGTTATGAGTATTTAAGAGTTATAAATTCTTAATGGATGTATTAGTATTTTCAAGGAGTTTCAAAAAAAATTATCGTGATATAATTTGAAAATAAACTTCCAATATCCATGGGAATTTCAAAAAAATAAAAAAAATTGTGAAATCTGCCTGACCCTATTTGTGTGAATTATAGCTCTCAAAGTTTGGAAGGTTATAGATTATGTTTTATAGGAAACATATCTTGTTCCAAGGATAAGGTTTATTAGACCAATAATCATGTAATTGAATGTTAAATTAAGCCATTTAAATTTAAGGTAAAGGATGACACTGAGTAAACCTATAGTTCTGTGTTCATTAGAAATATAATGGAAACCCCCTATTTTAGGAGAAAGCCCTATTTTGGGTTAAATAATAACTCCAAATTTTGAATGAGGTGAATTTGGTTAGTATAATGTGTTCTTATAATGCATATAAGAATGAATAAATATTATAATGTATGGAAATAGATACAATTTTTAGCTTCTAAGATGCATATAAAGTATACCCTATATTGAGTACACAGTCCCTAGGTTGAGCAAGTAAAGGTACATTCCTATCTATATAAAGATTTCCATGAATGTGTTTGGTGGAAAAAAAAATTCATTATTTTATAATGAAATTAATCTATTGGACACATTGTAAAATTCTTGAAGGTAAAACAACTTACACATCATAGTTATCATAGACCTTCAAAAACATTCGCAAACATAGCCAACAGAGAAAGACAAACACAAGAGATAATTAGAAGTGAATGGAATGAATGATAGGTTAGTTTTGGTAGAAAGTGATTTGTATTCATCATGAGCGTTAACCCTATTGTATTTTGAAGTTTTTTGGATGAGAAGTTTCCAATAAAACCCCATACAGTCTTAGAAAACCTACATAGTCCACTGTATAACATGATCTAAGAATCTTTAGAGAATTATTCAAGTTTTAAAATTGTTGGAGGACCTTTTTAAGGATAATAAATAAATTTTAAAATTGATTTGGACTCTTGAATCGAGATAAATCTCAAGATAGATATTTTTGAAGGGACTCGGCCTATGCAGACTAAGTAAAACCCTAGAATTAGGGTTTCTCCATTTTTAAGGATTTCCACCCTTATAAAAAGGTGAAAATTTGTATTTTTAATATATTAAACATGATTAACATGATTTAAGTGTTTTTGGAAGGTAAAATTATGGTCTTTATGGATTTCTAAGACTGTTATGAAAGGGCTAAAGAAACCTAAAATTGTGTGTGTTTACAAAGGGAATGGTAGATGATAAAAGAATGGCGTTATGAAACTTTTTACGTAGTTCACTTGGGAAAAAATAATAATTAATATGGGGTTATAATTTAATGAATATTTCCTATATTTTTGAATTAAGGAAAGACCAAAATAGGACTACTAGTTTAAATAAACCTAGTGAAGACATAAAAGCAAGTTTGCCAAAGAATGAATGAATAGAAGGTAAAAAAAAGTGAATGTAATTGTCTCAAATACAGGTTGATGTAATCATTGAATACATAAAAGGTTAAAATAAATATGGATCAATAAATGAATATATATGAGAGTAAAGTCCAAGCTAGAGGAGCAAGATTGAAGCTAGAGAAAATCTAAGGAGGCTTGACATGACAGAGAGATCTTTTCCAAGTATGAATACATATATGTTGATGTTCTGTGAGACTTCTCAATAATGCTCTGAATCCAAAAATTTATTTATTTATCTCTGCATCATAAAGGTTTTATTATAGTAATTTATATATGGGAATAACCTATAACTTTAATGAAACTCAAATCCCATTTAGGGAGGCACTAACTAATCTTTGAGATACCTCATTTTACCAACAACTTATCATTTATTTTTTTGTTACAAATAACTAATGCAATCATGATATTTTTGTGCTCATATATATATTTGTATCCCTATTTCTTAATTATATCACATGGTACATATGTTTTATAGGTGTATTATTATGATTTAAATCTTATAGTATGATTTTATAGTGTTGGTCATTTGGTATTTTCATGTTTAATTTCCTAAGCATAAGCTTCTAGCCTATAGAAACTATTTTAGGTCAACATCTAAAAAATTATTTTAGATCCACATGTAATAACTACTATAGGTCAAATTGTAGCAAACTACTATAGGTCATCCTATAATAATCACTTTAGGTCTGACTGTAGCATCTATTTTAGGACACCCTATATCAATATTTTTAGTTTGTTATAAATTGTTTTACAAAGTTGTTTGTATATTAATATGAGTTGATACCAAAAATAGAATAATATTTAGTTTCCACCCCCAATTCATATATGATATGTAGATTAGATAATATTATCATTTTAAAATAAAATAGTCAAAAAATTAATGTTGTGACCACCCGACCCTCACTAGTGACAAAACCATCCCTAGGATGGAAATCATGGGAAATTCCCAATACGCTATATAATGTATTCCACCATTAAACTAATAAGCACCAAACATAAACACATCCATATTTAACTATGTATATAAAATTCACATACCAAATCACTCTAACTATAATTTTATTTCACATGTTGATTGTTTGTATTGAAATATAATTTGACATGCAGGGCCTTTAGCTCCTATTGGGGATGATATTAACTTCTATCACCTTTTGTCACATTAATTTTGTCTTGAGAATATTTTAACATAATTTTAGTCCATTACTATGTTAACCAATATTGTTTTAATCCTTCCTAGATGTTCCATTATTACTAACATCTATGTAGAGCCTTAATAAAAGGAACAATAATAATCATCTACTAGAGATTAAGTAAATTAACCTGATGTAGTTATAACAAAAAATATTCTTTAACACCTCAAAAAATATATGTTAGGATTTCCCTTGAACATGTATGTATTATCAAATGTTCATTATAAATATTATCAAAATTGAAATGCTAATAATTTTATTATGATCTCATAATGTTTATTTTGTTTTGGATAATGCATGTTGAGAACCTCTTTGGGTTTGAAGGACATTATCATAATATTATATGCTCTTTAAAATATATATTGGAAAATATATTTCCATCTCCTCACTTATGTATTGAACAAGACACAAATATTTTTCCTTGAATGGATGAATATTTGAAGTATGCCATGTAATACATTGTAAAAAACCTTTATAGAATAGTATCTCAACTATATGATAACTATGAATGAATTCATTGTGATTATATATGTTATCAATCCATTTTTCCCATTAGTATATTCTATAATCTTGTGCATAATGATCATCTAAAGATCAGGTATCTCATAAGAAAACCAAATATTAATGGTTCCATTATTACATAATGTTTTTGTTACTATAATAATTCAATAATTCCACCCTAGACAAACTTGAAATAGATATTGTAATTTTGTATTATCATTTACAACTAACATATTATGAACAAATTCTCCAAATGGATGATGAACATTTTTAATTTTCCATTAAATATTTTAGGTCTACTAACAACTTAGTTGTAGAAAATTATTTGAAACACTTCTCATTTCACAAAAAAACACACCCATGAATGTTATAACTTCAAGCATCTGGGGGAACCCACATGCTCCAATGAGTTATATCAGGTAGGCTCACCTTGTTGATAAGTAACTCAACAACATAACATCTTGTGACATGATTTTTAAGGATATGTGTCTAGCCTCTTTTTACAAATTGAGTTTTTAGACTGTCATACTTTAAATTTCAACTTGTGGTTCACTCAAATCTATCCAATGATAAAATTTATAATTGTAACGATTAACTCTCAAACACCTATGGATTTTGGGCATCCTCAATATATTTATGTATACACTATTTTTGAATTATATATAATCTCAATCTTCTATACTTGGCAAACTCATATGTTGATTATTTCTCTTAGTTCAGACCTTTCCTACTTTCACAAGTCTCACATCTACTCTCTCTTATGCTCCTTGGCCTATATGTTAGTCTGACTAGTCTTATATTGATGACCCAAGCTTTATATCTTACCCAGAATAATTAAAACCTACTTATCTTATACCTCTACAAGTTATAATCCTATACATTTTTTCTTGCTCCCTAAACACTTACATCCAAGATAGACACCTACATTGATGCAAGTGTCCTACTCTGATGTAAGTGTCTAGTGCCCTACAATTCATCTAATTTTTAAATGAAATGTATCTTAATGCCCATCCTAAGTGATTTAATATGGGTCATTATACAAATTTATTGGTTCTTCATAAGATTGACTTACCTTTATAGGTAGGTCATGCACATGTGGTTATAAATTTTTAGTTATACCTTCCACGATTGTCTTTGATATATTATTCAGATGCTTGTGGATACATACTCTTCAAATGTTACCTTATACAATGCATGAGTGTGTTAAATACATTTATGAAAATTAGGTAACTATAGTTTTTGGAGTTTTATATGAGCATCCTCTTGAACAAGAGAAATTTATACCTAGAAGTTAATTATCAATCCTACTAAGTCCAATTCACCATAAAAGGGTAAGAAACAGGCAATCCCCTTCACTAAGTAGACAATACTTGAGATATCATTACATTATAGATCCATAGTGTATTCCACAGAAGCCTCATATGCTACTCACCACATTCACATATCCATAGAACCTACACATGTTTTTATTACTACTATTCCATAGAAACCATAGAGCACTCAATGATGAGTTTCAAAAACCCCTACTCCTATTAATCATACTATTGATTCACAAGCACAATGTCCCATTATACATATTCATAGTATCCTAGATACTATAGTGATAGATATTGAACCTATACATGTTCCTTAGCAATGTCACTAGTTTATTACATCAAGTTCATAGTGGGGAGATATCTATGACCACCCTTTAGATGGCATCATAGGATAGTTTTTACATTTCCCATATTCCAAAAATACTAAAAAAATTAAAACATTCAAAAATCCAAAAAAAATTTGGCATGTACATATTTTATTGGATCCTTAGCATCTATCTGTTAGTTCCATGTTGATGGATAACATATCAGTTACTTATACATACATTTGTTTCATGTTGTTATTTGAGTGTGATACATGCATACACAGATACATGATTTATGCACTTATTGATGTTGGGATTTCCCTCTACCCACATCACCAATATGTTGGGAGCATCCACCTCTATGATAATAATACATTCACATTATATAACTATATGGCCACTTTACATTATCATGTTTGAGCTCATATATGTACTTACACATTCCTTTATCCATGCTTATATATTTCACAATGTACTTCATATGATATGTACTTGATGTTTTCTTTGATAAAACATTTGATCCATTAGATAATATGATATATTTATGTTAGTTTCTTATGTTTTCATTTATGCACTTTATTGAGTGTCTTGCCTTGTTATAGTCTTTTGTGTTGAGTATTTGAATATGTTTCATTATTTGTGGGCCCCATTCCTTTATTTTCTTCTTTAACATTTCACATGTCATTACTTAATGTATGGACATTTTAATTTATCATTATTGCATTTATGGACATTTGACTAAGTCACTTCCATTCGATTATGTGGTATTTAAACATGCCTCTAATTAGTGGTCTCCTTAGACCATTGCCTTTTGACTTGATTTTGAGTACTCTTGTGTGTCCTTGATTTTCTTGTTGAACTTATCCTGTTACTATCTAGATGTTGCCATGATCTTTATTGTGCATCTTATACCTTAATTTGATCACATTTTATGTGCTTCAATGATATATTTACCTATACATACTCTCCTATATGCTACATGATTCATTCATAGTTATATGGTTATCTTATCCCTTTGGGGTGTTGTAACTACCAGTTCCTATTATTTCCTCACCTAAAGAGAGGGCATATCAATGGGGGCATGTCATAAAGGCATGGCTTTTAGACACACAATTATATTTTCAGATTTAATGGGGACATGTCATTTAGACATGGCTTCCACACATTCATAGTTTTAGATATACAGTAGAAGCATGTTTTATAAACATGTTATCCACACTTATTCAATATTTGACATCTCTAGATTATAGTGGAGGAATGTTTTATAAACATGTTATCTACATTGGCACTAATATAATTTTTCAAATTTTCCATATAGTGGGGGCATGCTTTGGAAGCTCATGTTCTCCACACTTGCATAGTTTTTGAATTGACCAAAACACACATTTATATTATTCAATTACACATTTATGGTATAATTCTATACATTGGTACTATTTTTATACATAGTTCCAACATGAGAATTATCTAAGATGAATATGTTTTACAATGTGCACCTAATATTACAAAATCCAAATCACTTTTAGATTCAAAACACTCTGAAGGACTATCACCACACACCAGGTTAGAGTTTTATCAACTATATTGAGCTAATCTATTATGGTAGTTGGTTCACTTTTTGGTATGGTTGATAGGATTAAATCATTAAATTTTGCTAAAGTTTTGGGTTTGGACTTGATTGTATCATCCAACCTCACTAGTTTGATAGTGTGAGTTGACTTGGTTCACTCAAACTCACAAGTTATATGTATAATTGGGTTACATGGTTGGGCTACTCTCAACTGCTAGGTGGCAATTCATCTTTGCTCCAAGGTTGGAGCCATGAGCCTTCATATCTTTCTCTATATTTTATCTCCTTAGATATATACAATTTATATATTTATAATTTATCCTAATCTCAATTTCATTGATTCATAATGATACATCCTTCAAATCAAATTTTCAATATGTAAATTAGATGCATCAATACATAGGTATAATCCTAAACCTTTCTCTTTCAATTTCAATCATTTTAATACCTTCAATTTTAGATTATATGCACTAATTATATATTGTAACATGCTCTTGGTTACAGTTCAGTCACTAGTAAGGCACTCAATCAAACATAAGGTGTGTTATACACACCTAGGTATGCATTACTTTCTTTTAAACTAATAATTTACTAACTATATTAAAGGGGGTGGAAAACTTAGACACTATATCTGAATTGTATAACACCTCGATCTTGTATACTTGGTAAACTTAGACCTTGGTTATCCCTCTTAGCTCTTCCTTTAACAACTCAAGTCGCATATGCTCTCTCTTGTGTCCCTTGGCATATATCTTAGTCTGACTAGTATTATGTTGATGACCCAAGACTTTTATTTTGACAAAAATGATTATAACCTATTTATTTTATACCTCTACAAGTTTTGAGCCTATACCTATTTTCCTACTTCATGTACACTTATGTCTAGGACAAACACCTACATCGATGTAGGTGTCTTACTTTGATGTAAGCGTCTAGTGCCCTAAAATTCATCTAATTTACAAATGAAACATATCCTAATTTTTATCCTAAGTTATTTAATGTGATTTATTCTCCAAAAGGATTGGTATAAATACAAGATCAAACCTCATTCATTCCTCACTTAAAAACTTCTTACCTACTCACCAGAAACTTACAAAAGGTATTCAATAAAACACTCAAGTGATAAAATATTTCTTATTTTCTCATATTTACATATCAATCATAGGGACAACACATACATAGGTCTAAAGTACTGAATGGGTACCCCAAGATATATATTTTCCAAGTTACAATCTAGGTAACTATTATACTTGATTTCCACATATTATATGATTCACACACAAAACAATATGTAGGGGAGAGCTACATAAGTCTGAGACCCTCTTTAGAGTATTGTGTATGTATTTATAATGCATTTATAAAGGGTTTATTTGGGAATATCGACACTATGTACCCACTAACCCATTTTTTCCACAACCACTATAAGGAATAAAAACTAGGGTTTTACTATTTGATAAGGAACACAATCCATGACCTAGATCTGAATAAATTAGAGTGAAGGCAATAAAAAAACCCATAAGAATCTAGGTGGTCACATCTTATTCCATTATTATATATATGACACCTATGTCCACCTGACACTAGCATCGATGTAACCATCCAAGGCTGATGCAAGTGTCTAAGGCTAGAGAGGCACTAAATTCATAATTTGATGATTATTCTAGAAGATTCTCCCAATCTACTTTATGCCTGTTCTATATCTATATCTATATTAGCATTTGAACTAACTAATTATTTTATTTGTTTGTCATTGTCATAGCTAACATAGTTGTACTTTCCATTTTTAGCATATATTAGCATAATAAATTCATTATATGTTTTATCTAAGTTTTGTAGTTAATTGTCCTATTATAGATCTATTTATCACTCTTATGCTTATTCATTTCTATATTCTTAACCCTAGATCCCCTTAATCTATATTTTTAAGTTTAAACAAATTCTCAATTTCTTTTCATCATGATGACCATTGTTTTTTACTCTTTATTTATTTATTATTTTCACTTTTCATTTTCCATTCATATACCTATTATTTTAATCATGAATTATTAACTTTAATCCAAGTGTCTAGTTTTCAAGATGATCCCAACAAATCATAAAGTGTCAAGTGTTTCTAAATTCACTTCCATGTTGAATCCATTACCACCATTTTTTGGGTTGACTCAAATACCACCCCAATGGAAAATATACAAATGCCTTACCAACTCATCTCATCATCATTATAATATTTTTATCTTTTTTACCATATATGCCACCTACACATAAAGTAGATACACTACAATACCTCTATGGTATGACAAGGGTGAATCCATAATCTCAATCATAAATGACTCTAATAAAGAAACATAGTTCATCATAGAAATAAACATATTAAATATGAATTAAATTCCACATCATCAGTATATGTTAAAGAGAAGTCTAATATCACTTAAGTAATAAGTTTTAGATTGAAACATGATGTCAGACACACACACCTCTCTATGTGGGTGTGTGTTTACACGTATCCTAATATAGAGTTTCTCAATAAGTCTCTTTCATGAAATGATAAAAACATGCATAGGCCCATAACATATTAATAACTTAGATAAATACCCCA